>JAJJMA010095669.1:0-12236 GCA_023529015.1 Papaver nudicaule
TAGCATATATTGCTTGGTTACAGTCATTGAATTACCGTGTTTATTCCGAATGGTTTGTATGCCTCAAGGTAGCTTATATACCACAAATAGGATATCTCTTGGTATTTTCTCATCATACTGCTCCCGGAGTGGATATCAGAAAACATATTGTAAGTCATTCGTCTTATGTGCATGCCATTGCTCTATTTGGTAATATGACCTTACAGTAAGACGATCTAGCCGTGGATACTGTTTAAACAAGAATGTACAGGGACGACCTCATTTTGTTGTAATAGAAGTTATTCGACGGATATTGAATTAGTTTTAAGACTGTACCAAGTCCAGGAGTCGTATAAAAAAAAACTTTCCGTCATTGTTGTAATAGGTGTTATGTGTAACCTAGCATTGGACATACACAGGAGAATCGACAATTACTGCATTGATCCTAGGATCCATATAGCCAGAGATATGGAGTTTGATAACAACAGCTCTAATTAGTAGAACATACAGGATATGGTCCATTGTTATTATCTATTACATCGTATTACTTGCTTCATAGCTACATAACTGATTTGTTTCAATACAAGAAGGAAAGACATCAACTTCGTGATTTTTTCCTTTCCAGTTTGGATGCTCTGAGATGCAGCATAGCTTGGTGTTTCAGGAAAAACTAATACGTTGTACATCCATGCTTTTCCACTAACCTACTACAATATGAAATATCAACAAAATACAACATTGCACTTTGGTGCAATATAAAGATGATATTAGTATTGTAAACGTTTCAAAAGACATGGCTTGCTGCCATTCAAGGATGACATGGTTAATGGTAGTCTGTGAGGAGGCAGGTTACAACCAAGGGCCGTAGAGAAACTGAATTTAACATAAATAACACCAACGCATGAGGCATTAATTACGGAAATTCTGTATGACGCATGTAAATATGGTGATCTGTAACGTTTAATATATGTAATATACAGAGTTCCAGCCACAAATATATGTAATATATTTGGTAACATAAATCTTGCAATCCAATGTCAACGACATGCTTATATTACACGGGACTCCAATTATGGAACGATGTGATTGAATTCCACGCAATACAACTGAATAATAACCCATAGTTTTCTTGCCACTTAAGTTATTAGTGCATATATATATATATATAGCACCCAAACATTCTCTGAAAATTATCATACAGAAAAATCTGACTTTAAGCAGGGAAGATAACCACTATATAGCCAATCTCTTGAGCCCTGATAACTTGGGATCTAGCACAACAACAACAAGCGTAACGGTATCCAACCTAATTATTCCAGGCGAAGATGAATTCATCGACATAGTAGTCGCAATTTCATACGAAGGTTTTCTGAACAATGGATTCAAAAAGAAATATCTTGCTCACACAACAGTTTTGGCTTCTCAGAACGACAAAATCAACATGCTGAACAAGCGCATAACAAGCCTTTTTAGTGGAGAAGAACATACATATGTCAGTATTGATTATGTATCTTTTGCTCGCCAAGATTACAGCAATGGAGCAGTATTGTACCCGAAGGAGTTTTTAAATCAGGTAGAGGATCCATCCCTCCCAAGCCACCTACTCCAGTTGAAGATCGGAATACCAATTATCCTGTTAGAATATGTAAATAAGAGGGACGGGATCGTCGCAGGTACAAGACTGATTATAACACAGCTACAGGAAAACGAGATACTCGCAGAGGTCTTGGTCGGGCGTGCTGCTGGGAAGAAAACGATTATACACCGAAAAGCAATCAACTCGATGAGTTCAATCCCAATTACTAGGTATCAATTTCCCGTGAGAGTTGGGTTTGCGATTCATATATATCAACAATGGATTTACCCAAAGCCTGCTCAATGCAGGTTTCTATATAGCGCCGGGATCTTTCCAAGAAAATAGATACCCAATGTACATCGGCATGTCAAAGACACCGCATGGGCCATGTAAGACTGAATTTATAATCATAAAAAAAGCAGATCAGGCCATGGGTATACCAAGTCCACCGTACGTATGCAAACAACCGACAATGCACCGTTTATAGACTATGTCATCAGTCAATGCTTGCCCCGCCAGGTCGATGACGATGAATGATGGCGATTATCTACAGCCTCTATTAATTAGTTTTCATGATCTTAATTTTATTTCGGTAATTAGTTAGTTTAGATATCAGAATTTATTATACAGACTATTGTGTCAATGAATTACGATTGTAGCGTGGCTTATTATTATGGAATCTATGAAATTATTTAGGGTAAACGATGGGCTATTGTTTCCATAACATTTTATAAAGGTATTTATTGGCTAATGTAGGGTCAAAGGTTGAGCCCTGGCCGTAATTCAAAAACGACCGGGGCTATTGTTTCCATAACATTTTAGTGACAGTTTTGGGCGACAGATTTGCAACACTTATAAATGTTTCAAAAACGACCGTGACTAACAAATTTTGCAATAATCTATAATATCATTAATTTTTACTAATCAAATTGAGTTAACAACTAATTATATCATTAATCTATACTAATCAAGGGTTGTTTTGTATTTAAAAAATATATTTCATATGGGATGACCTTTTTACTTCATCATAACCCTATTTTGTTTAAGTGCTAGCTCTCATTAAAAAAGGGCTCGCCCTCAAAATAGCCACGCTATCAATCACTAGTGGCTAAGAAAACAAACGAAAAAAAACTTAGAATTGCAAACAGTACAAGGAAAACACGTATTGAAATTGACAAGAACGTTTAAAGAGCCTCCCTAAATTTGGCCCCATACGTTAGTATTTGGCCCCATGAAAAAATAATTCCGGCGGTTGTTATATAGCAAAATCGGAAAACCCCTTATAAAAGATGACTATTTTACCCTTTCTTAAATAGTTGATAATTACATGATTAGAGTCTAAACAAGATTAATTAGTCTTAACTCTCATATCAAAACAAGATTAAAAATTATCAAACATGATCACCGTGAGAATCACCCAAGTTTTTTTTTAACCAAATTTTGAATCTGAACAACGCTCAATCGGTCTATATATATGGAAACTTAAACCGATTATGCTTGGGTTCTCGAACAATCGGTGCATATTATTACCAAAGTAAGCCGATTGTTGTTACTCTGCCCAGAAATTTAACCAAATCAATCGGTGCATTTTTACAAACTACTAAACCGAATATAATAACCAAAATCGTTTTATATTAACGGTTATAAAAGACGATTATGGAGACAGGAAAAATCATTTACTTGATCAACCACTAATCGGTTTATCTCATAGAAAACATCTAACGATGTAGGAAATCTATTTTTTCTATCGGTAGGTAAAACCAAATTTAGAGAACGATTATTTACTGCCACCATAAAATCGTTCGATATGTTCATTATTGTAAACCGATTCCGAACAGTTTTTGAGTAATATTAATCACGACTGTTCGATATCGTAAACCGTGTGACTTTAATTATGCCAATACACTGTATGTACACGTTATGTCAACATACTTGCATGTATGCCAAGCGTTTTATTTGAAATAAATCCCAATAAATCTTAATAAAGGGCCTTTAGGTTTCTTTTGGGTTATAAATAGGTTAGGTTATTAGAGAGAAAGAATCAGTTTTTTTTTTAATTTCAAAAATCATTTGAGAATTGAGACTAGAGAGATATAGAAGTTTTAAGGTTGAACAATGGCTGTCAAGAGTGAGTTGTAGATTTTGTTGCAAAAAATGTATGCTGCTTTGGATGAATACAAAGAAGAGGAAACCGCGAGGGCTGAAAGGGAAGGTGTTGATCCTAAAAGAATGTGGAAAGTTGGTGGCTTCTTGGTGAGCATCCCTCATCTTAAGATGAAGGTCAGATATAGTTTTGATTCTGTGTCGATTGAGAAGAAGTTGGTCCGCTTCTTTGTCGATCATTCTGAGGAGTTATCCCAACCCAATTCTCGTCTCTGTCTTATTATTGGTGAGCAACTTTCAATCTATACGGATTCTCCTAACAAAGATTTAGGGGTTGTAGTCTTGGGTCCCAAAGTAATCACTGTAGGGACTCCTCCTATTCGAACTTTCACTACCCATATTGGAGGTTTGCCTGTATTTGGAATGGTTAGAGATGGCACGGTTGAAGCAACATCCGTTAAGGGAGAGGGAGGACATGCCTCGACTAGTGGGGTTAAAAGGAAGCACTAGAGGAGATGGTGAACAAGGGGTCTTTTTAATTTTATGTTTTATGTTGTTTTATGTTGTTTTATGGTGTTTTATGAAGTGTTTTTATGATTTTACTTGAGGGTTTGTTAGTTTTCTGTTCTACCAATTTAAGCAACAATTAAGAAACAATCGGTGTATCAGAAAATCTATTTCTAACGATTATGGTTGTTGTTTTCTATAATCGGCGTTAGAGTTTGTGATAGTGTAACGATTATTGCTCCTGAAAAAACCAGGAGTAAAGTTGTCATATAATCGTTCTACATATATATCTAGATAAACCGATTATATCAAATAAAAACTGGCCCATTCATTGATTTAGGAAATTGAACTCATGGTTTAGGAAATTCTAAAATTACATAATCTAGTAGCTCCAAACTAGCCTGTCATCCATTAATACTTCATCAATGAATCTCGGAGCACGTCTCTTCAAATCTTTCGACTTGAAATAAAAATAAATTATAATAAAGACTTACGGCTTATAATAAAGACTTACGGCTGGTAAGTCAAACAACTAAAAAAGGAAGTGGGTTTCGATTGTTACCTTTCGATATCCCTCGCGCCACCATTCTCAGCTGAATCCATCGAAGTTTCGAAAACCGATTACTCTATGTATTAAGCCTTAGCCACGTAATTGAACTGATGAGGTCATCAATAATCGGTTTATATATATCACTACATCTAACGTTTATTCTTCTTAAAAAACATAATCGTTCAATATATAGGCAGTTATCCACCGATTAGAAAACTACGTAACTTGCATGGAATTTTACATGAAGTGCTGATGATCAATAATCGGTTCATATATATTACTACATCTAACATTTGTTCATCTTAAAAAACATAATCGGTATACATGTGATAAAACTGAAAACGATTGTTGCTAGTGAAGATGAACAATCGTTGGATATGTTGTTTCAGATCCAACGATTCTGGTATTATCAGCCGAAAAAATTTCCGAAAAATTAGAGTTTCATGCAACCAAATCACGTATAATAAGCAACTAGCATACTAAAAACGATTGAGATTAGACTACACACCTTTGACGAAGTTTTCGGCTTGATTCTCGAGTGGGCGGATTCGAAATTTTTGTTTTTGTTTTTGTTTGAGAGTGAAATGATTTTGGTTTTGGAAAGTTTTTGGGTTTAAATATTTTAGGGTTTTTGGATTAAGGTTAAGTTTACTATTTGGGGTGGGATTAGTTAGTATGATTAATTAGTAGTGAAGGGTAATCTAGTATATTCCACCCCTGTGAAGACATCCCATAACAACTCACCCTAGATGGGTTTAAATTTTCATGGGGCCAAATACTAACGTATGGGGCCAAATTTAATTAGGTTAAAGAGGTCACAAATAATTGAGGCATGCAAATAATGGATTTCGAAGAAATTAGGGGTACCTCTATATCCCAACAATAAAAGTTTAGGTGAAGGCAACTTTCTGTAATTAAGAAGTTTTAGGAGGCTGAAGACAGACATAATCCCTTGATTTACCAAAATAATAGCTCACTAATTTGCCGATGATCAACAGTGGAGACTAGAAGATGTAAAATAAGAGTAACAGTGGCAACCTCTTCATCCCATCCGCAAACTAATATAGTCATCCTCAACGTTCGACATCTTTAGCCTCTTCCAAACATTAACCATACCACAACCAAGCCGTGTTTATCAGAAGGCAGTAACATGAATTTTTAATCGTAATTAGACTAATTCAAATATAACACAATGAGGTTCAAATTGTTGTAATTTCCTTTTTTCAGTTTACTCCATCATCTTAGAATTTAACCTAGATTAATTACTGTTTGGATAGTGGGCTTCATTTCCTTTCTGCTTTAGCTATCTATATCGAATTCGTATAATTTTTCATCACTATTTTTCTTTTGAAATAATCTGCATCACTATTCACCTAATATATCGGCTTTGATGGTTCGTTTGTTATTTCCTAACACTCATTTCCTATGAATCATTTAGTATACATGAGTCTAAATGATCTATTTTCCACATACCTCCTACTCAATTAGAGGCACTGGTTATTTTCTACGGTGCACCAGGTGTCATGTTATGACTTGTTTTCCCCCTTAGTTTTGTCCTCTTTCATTTCAAAATGTTATTTCTCACCAAAGTATTTTTTTGAAACTCTTCAAAGAATTAGAACTCTTCTCTTGATTTGAATTTTTGTTGTATGATCTCCTTGCCTTTTGAGTAGCGCCGCACCCACTTTGATAACAAAAATTTATTGGTTATCCTCAAACTTCTTACGCCTGGTCCTCCAAATTTCTTTGGCACATAAATCTTTGACCAAGCAACCCATGCCATGTTTTTATTTCCATCCACAACACCCCAAAGAAAGTTCTGCATTAGCTTGATCATTTTCTTTTCTATTTTGACTGGCAAGTGAAATAAAGAGAGAAAGTAAACCGGTAAACTAGATAAGCAGTGCTTAATGAGTACCAATCTTCCAGCCTTGTTGAGGAATTTATTTTTCCAAGATGCAAGTTTCATTTGGATTCTCTCTAAAACAGAGTCCCAAACCGAGATACATCTTGAGTTCGCACCGATGGGCATTCTCAGATATTTTATTGGCAAAGTTTCGGTTTTACAACCCAACTCTCTTGTCATAATATTTTTTTTTTGATCAAAAGAGAAGATTTTATTAGAGTTTGAAGAATGTACAGTTCTTACACCAGTGGTGTATATAGAAATTAAAAGAAAGAACTAAGATTACATAAAACTGTCGTCCCAGTTGTTGAGCACTGAACTAGCAAAGTTCAGATGAACTCTTCTCCCCGCCGCAGCAGCCCAAGTGAGTACTAGTGATCTAGCCTCATTACCAAGATCTCCATCTGTCTTGAAATTATATTTCTCCTCAAATGTGCGACAATTGCGTTCTCTTGCCATAATATCGATGACTTCATCTGCACCAATACCCGTTAAAGCCTCAAAGAGAGAGAGAATGATGAACAATCTTTGGACCTCTTCCACATTGGCGTCTATGAATATTAGTGTATCGTCCGCAAATTGTAAATGTGAAATCATTGTACCTTCTTTTGCGACTTTGAAGCCATGAATTTGTCCTCTATCCACTGCATCATTCATAAGTTTTGAAAGAATCTCAACTACCAACAAATGACTGTGAATCATGCAAATGGTATACTCTGTTAATCCTAGTATCCTTTTATAAATCATGATAAATCGGTGAGACGACTTCGTATGCTCATAGGTTCACATTCATAAGTCTCACAATATGGCATGTGTTATTAACGATGGTCTTTGTTATCTACGGCATTTATAGTTGACCAATAGTGCGTATGCTGAAAATCAGTTGAAACTGAAAGTCCCCATGGCCCCTCTTATTGACCGGTGGCTTAAATAGAATACGTCTTGAATGATCTGAATAAATCCTCAATGGTATGATGTTCTTTGTTACTTAGTGCAAGCTAGTTTTGTATCTCTTTCTGAAAGACTTTTTTAGCAAACTAAATATCCTCACGTCACTAGGGCGTACTGAAAATAATTGAGGTCGACTGGCAAATGACCAAAAAACCAGGACACCCAAACCTAATTAGGCTATCCCTTATCCTAAATGTCTAATATACCCCACACTTTTTAAGCTGCCGATTAAGTCTAATTTAATTACTAATTAAGCTAACCTAATTACTAATTAAGCTACTTAGCCACCGATTACTTTAGTTTTTTTTATTTTTTCATTTTCAATTATTTGGTTGAGAGGGAGTTAGAAGAAGAAGAAGAAAAAAAAGAAAAAGAAGAAGAAGATTTTTTTTTTTGAGATGGTTGTTTTGAGTGAGATTGAGCGGGTGAATCTTCTTCTCATGAAGGTGATCATGCTACGAATTTATCTTACGTGAAGGAAGTCATGGATTGTTGGAACTCTACCATTCTAGAGAAAAACCATGAATAAGAGTTTTTGGAAAAATATCAAGGATCAAAGAAGGGAAAGGAAGTGAACTCGACTCCAAATGATCAGGTAGTTCTCTAATTTGAAACCCATTAGCTTGTAATGGTTGATTGACGTATGAAAATCAATGTTTGCATGCATTGAATGCGGTTGCAGTTATAGTATTCGGTAGATCCAGACCATCAAAGGAGCCACCGAATATCCCAACCACCCGCCGTACATGCACATTAAAGTAACCATTCGGTTGCTCGAAATTTTTTTTAGCTACCGACTGAATACTCGGTAGATATGTTTCTCAAAATGTTACCGAATACTATTGATTTTTGGTACAGGAAATTGGCCAAAACTCATCTATATTCGGTGGCTTGAGTAGCCACCGAGTGATGCTTTCCAGTACTACTTGACAGTTCTACTTTTTGGTTGAGCTACCGATTGTTGTTTATTTTTGTCTAATGTTTTCAATCCTTTGTAGATTGTACCCTTTGGAGACCTTTGTAGGTTGTACCCTTTGGGGACCTTTATGCTTTTCTTCTTCGTGGTCAACCTCTTCTTCTTCTTGAATCTGAGTTGTAGTTGCAGGAGCAGCCCTAGCTTGTTTTCTACTAGCGCCACCTCTACCTGCACCACCTCTACTAGAACCAACTCCACTTGAAGCACCTCTACTAGAAACACCTCTAGTAGAACCAACTCCACCTGAAGTACCTCTATAGAAACACCCATACTTTCATTAAATCTAGCTGCAGCAGCAGCCCTAGAATTCTTTTTAGCAACCTTAGCAGCAGCAGCAGCATCCGCAGCAGCTTTCTGGCGGTGTTTAGCTCCTAATTTTCTGACCCCCTTTAGTTCGTGCTGGTAGAGATGCCGGAGATTGTATAGTTAACGGAGATTGGGTGTCGTGTGTTCTCTTTGTTCTCAATTCCTTAGCCCTAATGCATACCAAAGTACAAAACAAACCTACTAAAAAACAAACATATCAAGTTCTACAATGGATAACAAGTACATGTCTCTAACACTACTCGGTAGATCGGGTGGGTAAAAGATTTACCGAGTAGTGAAAACTCTATGGCAGAACATATATATTCGGCAGGCAAAAAAGCAACCAAATATGTCAAAAATTTACTCGGCAGACTAAAAACCCACTGAATAAAGCCTTTAAATTAGACAGACATTTGGAAGTTCTGGACGGAGTATACTCGGTAAATCAAAATAGCTGCCGAGTATACATAATCCATACATACTCGGTAAGTACAAGAGCCACCGACTCTGTATATTTTCATACTCGGTAGATCAATAAGCTACCGATTAGTGATTTTCATACATAAACCCTAGTTTTTCAGGGCGAAAACTGAACACCCTAATAGCTAAATTCATATACAAAAGCTTCTAATTAGATTGAGAATTACCTTACTGAGACCATTGAACTATTTTGTGGAGCTTCCTCTGTCTCTACTCCTTCGAACCAATGTTCAATTTCTGGGTTGGGGGATGAATGTTCGTCGTCATCGTCGACAAACTCATCTCGAATTGAAGAGGGAGTAGAAGAAGAAGAAGAAGTTGGACTAGCTGGAGGAGTGGGTGCTTTCTCCTTTCCTTTATTCTTTTTCAGAGCCATTATATCGACGATGAATAATTATCGAATCGACGCTTAACGACGAATAATCGACGATGAAATCAAATAATTAAGAAGCTACCGAATATAAATGGTGATATGGGATGAGAATGGTGGTGAAAGAGAAGATAAAGGCTGAATTTGGTGGTGAAGGAGAGGAAGGGGAGGAGAAGAGGAGAGGAAGGGGAAGAGGAGAATGAACCAATTCATTCATTCGGTAGCTTATAGTCAATTGTAATTAGCAAAAGGGTATAAGTGACATTTTACGTATAGGGGAAAGGGTACAAGTGATATTTTACCCACCCATTTAGCCATCCCTTAACGTTCAGCTGCGGCTTGGGAAATTAAATCAGTCGGCCCCAATTATTTTCAGTACGCACCAATGACGTGAGGCTAAATATCTATCTTAGTCTGGGTTGCACGGACTCGGACGCGGAGACACGGACACGACACGGACGCAGACACAGGCGAGGTTTTAAAATTGTAGGACGCGGACACGTTTATATACTTAGTAAATATATAATTTAACTATACTAATATATGAAATTAATGCTAGGAAAAATAGTATAAAATGTTGAAAATATACAACCTACATACAAAAGCGTGAATGGCTCAACGGTTGAGCTTCTTAGGTGGGATTATGACCTTGAGAGTTCGAATCTCAAGGGAGAACATATTAAATTATCACTTTAAAGTAGAGAGTTGATCGAGTTGATTGAGTTGACTGCGGCGTATGCGTATCGTGTCCGCGTCCGTGTCCGACACAAATCCGATGGACTCGGGCCCAAAATCGACGCGTCTGTGCAACCCAGATCTTAGTACATAGTTTTTATAAATTGTAGCTATAAATCACACGTGGTTAAGAAAACAAACTCGGAAAACTCAATATTGCAAAAAGTGGAAGGAATTTGCTTGTATGCAGATTGACAAGAAGGCTAAAAAGGTGTACACATAAAAGAATAGAGGCGAGCTGCAAGCAAATGAAGGAACTCTAAAGATGTAATAAAAAAATATAGTTTTTTTTTCTTTCTTTTGATAATCTGGACGTAGTCAGAATACTAAGAACTCATTACAAAATTGCATCGTGTTTTTAATGATAGTCGTGTTATGTACGGCATTGATAGTTGGCCAATAGTACGTATGTTGAAAATCAGTTGAAACAGAAAAGCCCATCGTCCTTGATCTTATTGACCGGACGCTCAAATAAGGAATTTGTTTTATTTTCAATTTGTTTTTTTGTAGAATACGTCTTGATCTGAATAACTTTTTGGTGATGTAATGCTTCGTGTTACTCAGTGGAGGTGAGTTTTGTCTCTCTTTTGGAAGTATCTCCAAATTCGTTGGCATATAAATTTTATAGAAAAAATGGTGTCAAAAATGTAAGATAATGTGATAATAAGAGTGTGAGTGGATCCTTTCTAATTAGATACCTGTTATACTAATATAGTTTTTATAAATTGTAGCTATCAACAACTAGTGGCTAAGAAACAAACAAAAAACTCAAAATTGCAAAAAGTCCAAGGAAATAACATGTATCCAAATTGAGAAGGCTAAAAAAGGTGTACACATCAAAGAATAGAGGCTAGCAAATATGAGAATTTTCTTCTGGATTGTGCATGGTTTGAAGAGATAGTTAAGGAAAAATAACTCAAGAATTGTCTGAGTTGTATAAAAAATGTATAATGCTAAGAACAGCAGTGGCAATCTCTTCATCTGATCCGCAGTTTATATAGTCATCCACATTGTTTGACACCTTTAGCCTCTTCCCAATATTAACCCAATAAATACCAGACCTTTTTCTTTGGAAGGCAGTAAAATGAATTTTGAGCAACAATTAGACTAGCACCGCTATAGCCCTAGTTAGCAAATTCGGGAACGGCAAAAATGCGGAGCGGCAAACGTGCGCGCATTAATCGGCTAGAACAAAAGTCAATTCGGTCAAAAATGCGGTTAATGTATGTGGGGTTCGGTCAAAATGCGGGAATTCGTACGTACGCGTATAATGCGTTTTGTAAATACTAATTCGGCATCAAAAATTCGGCTTATATTAAATTATTAAAATAGAATTTTATATAGTATTTTAGAAGAATTAACTTATAATTTAAAGATTTAAATGACTATATTTCCAATACACACAATGTAATCATCAAATAACGTTTGGTTCAGTGGTTACATGGCTAACTTGGTGCACGAGTGATCAACAGTGTGATTAAAAGTAGTTTGGGCCGTGTGTTTAGGAGACAAATGGGCTAAACTGAACAAAGCCTAGAGAAAACTAGGACGAATTGAGCTGACGAACTATTCGTTAATTCGTGCAATGCGCGAATAAACCGGTGGAACCATAAAAATCGTGAATATGGTTCGGGGTTGCAAAAGTGCACCGATTTGATGCGTGAATTCGCAATACGGCAATATTCGCGAATTATTCGGCAAAAAATCGTGAATTTGCTAACTAAGGCTATAGCACAACAATTTTAAATTAATATAATTTTTTATTTTCCAGTTTGCTCCAACATCTTAAAAGTTTAA
>JAJJMA010095678.1:0-11348 GCA_023529015.1 Papaver nudicaule
AAAAATTGGTTACAAGTTTGTTACAAAGTGCTTTTGGTGGAAAAAAATCAATCCCAAACGGGGCTTTTGTTAGTCAGGCAACACTTTCTACATTATAATTTACCAAACGTCCTACTGCTTTATTTTCAGGGACGGAAGCAGGGGGCCTAAGGGTGGCTGTAGCCCCCCAAATTTTTTTGAAATGACCATTTTGGACAGCCTAATTTTCAAAAAAAAATTATTTAGCCACCCCAAAATTTCACAAATTATTAAATACTCACCCGAAACTTGAAATAACTTCATTTTAACCCTTCAAAAAGTCACAAGTTAAAAGTAAAGAACAAACAAACAAAGGCGGCTACTATTATGCACGATGTAGATAAATCTTTCTTTCATTAATAAGGAACAGTAGTACTAATGTTATGTACATGATATAGTCTTAATGGTTTATGTCTTAAACCATTGTATATTTGTATTCTTCTCTTTGCATGATCGGAAATGCCACACCAAATACACTATTGATCAGTTGGATTGTGAGCAACCTCATCACTGACATGCAAGATACATTTTCCAGCTTTCATTGTTGGTTGACAATCCATCACGTTGGTCTTCTCGTCCCAACCCGTTTTCTTCCATATTTTACAAGTGCAAATAGTCGAGCGACAGAGAGTCGATCTTCATTTTCATTTTAATTGATTAGTTTCCACCAACATCTCAGTTTTTTGTGTGCATAGAAACAATAAATTATCAAACGCATCTCCACTACTTCAATGGGACACTTGTATATATTAGCCTATGATGATTTTGCAAATTTATATAAAGAAAGAAACAAAGTACTCCCTCAGCAAGACAAAATAACTGATAGACACACACAACCAATGAAATGTCCAGAACTGTTTTTGTGATCCCATACACCGATCACAAAATGAGATGATAATATGTCATGTGCGATTTTCATGACGAAAAACAAAGCTGAAGACCAACTGCAAAAAACCCAAACTTCAACAATACCTGGGCTACTAATATTTGTAGAACTTGTATTTTTAACAATTGGTATGCGATTCATTGACAAACTTTGTAGAGCTCGTAATAATAGTAATTGAGCTTGAATCTTTTGGATCCATATTGAGTCATCATCGGTACTCACATGTCACGATAGAAATAAAACGATACATCGTTCTCTAGTATATTGTATGTATCTGCCAATAAGTTATTGGATTTTTCTTCTGAAATTTTTCTGAGCCACCAAATATTTCTGATTCTCTTGGTTCCTCCTCTAAATACATTTTTTGTTTCTATCTAAGAAAATTAGAGGACCACTGGAATCTCTGATAGTCAAGTGTTTGGGCTAAATTCTCTTCCAAATATGCATTATCTCAATATTTTTGTTTATATAGGATTTCCATTTCTATGTTATCAAATGCCCACGAGGCGCTCTCCCAAGGCGCACGAGTCGCCTGGTGAACACCTCGGCTGTAATGCGCCAGCCCATTATCCTTGGACTAATTTTTTTCTGGACGCATCAAGCGTCTTAGTCGAGCTTAGGCGATTTAGACGTGAGGTGATTGGCTTGGCGCCTCGCCAATCATGGTGCCTCCAAGACTACCTATCTGCACCTTCCTGGGTTTTAAATATGGCGGTTCAACGTGAACAACTCGAGCACCGCAGCCATAAAGTTGTCATTGTCTACCATTTTTTTTTCATTTCCTACACAGTCTTAATAGAGTACAAAAAGACTAGATGCATTTGGTAATTAAAGTTGTTGAGTGATGATACAAATGATCCGAGTTTCTACTGATAGACACAACTCTAATGCTCTAATCGGGAGCTTTAGACAATTGGAGGTGATGGATGCTTTCCCTTTTCCTTTGTCATTGTAACAATCTGTAATAGAGAAACTCAAAATATAGTTTTTCTCACTAAAATAAAGAACAGTAACAAGTTCATCAACCGAGTTGCCAGGGGAATGAGGCGAGGTGAATCGGCTTAATGTATCGGCTGAGTTTGGACCGATTTTGTGAGTGGTATAATACCGATCTGGACTCGGCTACCCATTTTGTCACACACTAGTCCGAACTCCAAAGTGGTGGAGACAGCCGTAATGCTAGATCAACTGCATCAAGTTGCAACGGAACTATTGTTATAGTACCAGCTAGCTAGCAGACGATCAATTTATGAATACCGAGTGAAAGTGCAATCTAGAATTTAGTACAATACGCTCTTTCGGAGACAAACCGAATTTGCTGAACTATCCATAGATAGCCGATATACCCCAATGTCACAAGTTAAAGTAAAGAACAATGTTTCTTGCAAACAAACAAAGGCGGCTACTATTATGCACGATGTATCTTTAATTTACAAGGAACAATAATACCGTCATTTACATGATAGTCTTAATGGGTTATATATACCTTGAACCATGGTATTTCTCGAATACCACACCAGATACAACATTGAGTTCAATGAGTTGGATTGCGAGCAACCTCATCACTGACATTCAGGATACAATTTCCGGTTTTCGTTGTTTGTTGACAGTCCATCCCATAATTCTTTTCGCCGCAGCCCGTTTTCTTCCATTTTACATGTGCAAATAGTCGAGCGATAGAGAGTTACTCTTCATTTTCATTTTGATTGATTAGTTTCCACCAACATCTCAGTTTTTTTGTGTGCATAGAAACAATAAATTGTCGGACACATCTCGATCCACTACTTCAATGGGACACTTGTAATGGCCTATGATGATTTTGCAAATGTATATAAAGAAATAAAGTACGCCCTCAGAAAGACAAAGTAAATGATACACACACAAAACTAATGATTTTGCATTCTGTTCTTATGTTCAGTGGCGCCGAAATATATAGTAGTATCCTCAGATCAGTTATTGTATCAAGTTGCTGGTGAAATGAGAGGTAGTGACTCGGTCTACTGTTTCTCATTTGGTAACTCAGAACTACTAGGAATAGAGGCGTTTGCCATTGGACATCATCACCAACAGAATGTATGGGTTGAGTTTGATCTTCAAAACTCAAGAATCGGGTTTGCACCGATCCAGTGTAGTATTGCAAGTCAACGACTTGGTATACAACTCGTTGACTGGTTTCTGTATCCTCGTTTAATCCGGATATAAAAATGTAAAAGCGATATTTATAACAGCGACGGACTAAAATGAGCCATTAATAATTTACCAGAGACAACGTAAAGAGTAGATCTCATTAAAGTACAATGGTAAAGTCGTTGAATGTTCGACTGTGACCTGTTTCGAGTGATAGAAACGGCTCCAATGCATCAGGTGGGCGTAGCTTTAGTCTTCAACAATTGCATGATCTTTACATTCTTTTGCACGATTCAATGACTTTCCAAATATGCCTCAAGATGGTTTTCCTTTCCCAAGATTATAGGCCAACAAGTAACCAAAAACAATGGAAACCACAAGAAACCAAACAACAGAATCGGAGCGCACAACCAGGGCCGTCTTATGGCTTTGGGATGCTCTAGGCGAAACAAAAAAACGGGCCTCTTTTTTTTTTCTACCGAGCACTAACGTGGCAAGAACTTTAGTTTAGCAGGGTACAAATTTACATATTTGAATTTGGTTAGGCCGACCAAATTTTTTCAGGTTTTTTTATTAAATTCTGGTTCTGATCTTGTAATTTGGTATAACAAACATACCCCAAAAAATGATTATCATGTATAAAAACTACAACTTCAGGGACAATTGTAATCTGAAACATGAGAATCGTTACTAAACACCTTTGTAACACTTATAAATGTTACAACATTTCTGTTAATTAAAGAAAATTATAATTTTTTGGGCCCCCAACAAAGTGGGGCTCTAGGCGATGGCCTTGCTCGCCTATGGCTTAAGACGGCCCTGCGCACAACCAAATAACGCTATAACATTCAGAGCCCATGCCTAACTCAACTGGACATTATCCTCAACAGTTCACTAAACGGGTTGAATTCGATCTCTAAAATTTTGAGAATGGGTGTTGGTCCAATTTAGTAAGAAAATTTCAGAGGGTACAGACTCTCTTCCCCAGAAAACAGTACATAACAATCTACAAAAATGATGACTCAAATGAAGACAGCAGGAAACTATAGAAATAGTCAACCCTTGTGATAACGACACGTGTTATATTCAACTAACTCTGACAAGATCCCCTGCTGGCTGCCGTACACGTACTCTTCTGGAAAACATGCTAGAGTCAGCATCTGGCTTTTCCTCTGGGGACACCCAACTCTGTTGTCACCTGCACGTGCTCAGAGGACAAAAGCTTCTAATTCAGTTTTTACATCAACTAATGGTTATACAGCAGGTGGTACATTGGCCATTCGACGAAGGCATCTCCGACTAGAAGAGATACATGCGGGACTCCATGGGTGACGCAGCCGTATCTGTGAGCGGTCGAGGGCACCTTCTCCGGTCACAAAAGGGGGTATCTACAAAAGTCCCCTTACTGTTTGGACCGGAGGAGTGCTGACGGGGTTAACAGTCACCCGAGATACCCCTGACCCTTTGGCGACGCGTGCGACTTCGCTTTCCTGGCACGTGTGTCGTTTAGACACTTGTCAAATGGGGATTTGCTATCGATTCAGTTTTATTAACTGGCGATCGTGGTAACTTTTCTGCTGTATAAAAGGCCTTCAAGGGTTTCATGAAATCATTTTCACTTCCCCATTCTAGTTCTTCTTTCTTTTCTGAAGTGCTTTTGCTCATGGACGATCAAGTTTCATCTTCTCAAGGACGCGACAGAGGTAAAAGTCTCCCTCGGGAGATGTTTGAAAAAGCAGGACCAGCCGGTCGAGGGTGTCCTCCGCCATCACAGTTTGAGGAATTCACCGATTTGTTATACAGGACGGAGGAGCATGAGTATTCCGCGATAAATAATGATACTTTCTGTCGACCAGAGGGTGGTGATCCGACCGAGCTTCCCTTGGATCAAGTCCCCAGACTGGCAATTGAGCGAGGGGATTATATTTCTTCACCGACCTACTACCAATCTTTCATAGAGACTAGCACAAAATGGTCGTCTTGGATTGATTTCATGTTCAAAGACTGGAAGATACATGATACGGCTGGAAGATAACTGCAGATACTTCTTGTAAGGTAGTAGCCGTAACCAACCTACGGCTCAAACATATGGGGTTACGGTTGGTATGTTCGCGACAAAAAATAGCTTTCAAATTAATAAGTTACGGCTGATTGAAGAAAACGTGTACGAGCCGTAACTAACATAATAATTATTAGTTTCGGCTGCTAATACCTAGACGTAACCATGTTACGGCTAGAAGTTCTTCATTTTTGAGCCATATGTTATGCTATCAGCTGAGATCTAAGAGTTACAACTAGCCGTAACTAATATTGGTTCACGTCTTTCTAATTTTTGTAACTGAATCTAAGCTAATTAAACCATCAACAGCTAAATCAAAAGGTGAGTTTCTATTATTACATTTGGTTCTCTATTACTCCATCATTTTTGGTTCAATCCATTGAATGAAATTCGGATATTAAAAAAAAAAAAACAGAATGAGTGAAAGGAAAAGAGTAGGGGAGAATAATTTTTTATTTTGAAATTTTAGATTCTTTTTTTTGTTTGTTTAGGATAATGATTAGGGTTAGGGTTAGATTATGGTGGAAATTGTAAATGGGGTGTAATTTGTAAATGAGAAATACATTGGTGTGAAGGATAACTTAGACAACTCACCATATTTAACACGCCTTATAATTTTCGTAGGGGCTTCAATTTCTTGTAGCCCCTATATCAGCGCTCTATTTTTTTTTAGAATTGATAATCCATCCCATTATTTTTTTTCGTCCCAGCCCGTTTTCTTACATTTGAAATGTGCAAATAGTCAAGCCTCCTCAAGTTGCTCATTATTTTCATTTTGACTGATTAGTTTCCACCAGCATCTCATCTTTTTTTTTCGTGCATATATAAATTATCAAACGCATCTCCGTTGCTTCAATGGGACACTTGTATTAGCCTATGATGATTTTGCAAATGTATTTAAAGAAAGAAAGAAAGTATGCCGTCAGGAAGACAGAGTAACTTGATACACACACAAAACTAATGAAATGTCAAGAACTGTTTTTGTGATCCCATACACTCATTGTGTTATACATTGATTGCGCCCAAAATGAGATGATAACTCAAGGGACTTAAAGCTAAGGCACACAAAACGTTCGACAAGCTTCATCAAAATAACCTAATTAAATTTGGCCCCATACGTTAGTATTTGGCCCCATGAAAATTTAAACCCATCTATGGTGAGTTGTTATGGGATGTCTTCACAGGGGTGGAATATATTAAATTACCCTTCACTACTAATTAATCATACTAACTAATCCCACCCCAAATAGTAAACTTAACCTTAATCCAAAAACCCTAAAATATTTAAACCCAAAAACTTTCCAAAACCAAAATCATTTCACTCAAAAACAAAAACAAAAACTTCGAATCCGCCCACTCGAGAATCAAGCCGGAAACTTCGTCAAAGGTGTGTAATCTTATCTCAATCGTTTTTAGTGTGTTAGTTGCTTATTATACGTGATTTGGTTGCATGAAACTCTGATTTTCGGCAATTTTTTCGGCTGATAATACCAGAATCGTTGGATCCGAAACAACATATCCAACGATTGTTCATCTTCACTGGCAACAATCGTTTTCTGTTTTATCACATATATATCGATTATGTTTTTAATATGAACAAAAGTTAGATGTAGTGATATATATGAACCGATTATTGATCATCAGCACTTCATGTAAAATTCCAAGCAAGTTACGTAGTTTTGTAATCGGTGGATAACTGTCTATAGATTGAACGATTATGATTTTTAAGAAGAATAAATGTTAGATGTAGTGATATATATGTACCGATTATTGATGACCTCATCAGTTCAGTTACGTGGTTAATACATAGAGTAATCGGTTTATTATATATAATATTTCCACCGATTGTTTGATTATCGGCGTAGGTTGTTTACTATATGTACCGACTGTTTTGATGGGTTTAATCGGTTTATGCAAAACACTATGTCCACCGATTCTGTAGTCATACACAGTTTGTCGTTTTATATTATATATGTTATTCAACGATTGTGCATGTTGCTTTTGATAATCGGTTTACAATGTTTAAAATATATGCCGATTTGGTGCTACAGAAATGGACGATGAGAGGATCAATCCCCGAGATCTGGAAAGAGTGCGACAAGTCAAACGTACTCCATGTCATGAGACGTTTCTCGAAGAGTGTGTTCGTCTCGTCAAGCATTTGGCTGTGGTGGAAATTCATGAGCTGATTGACTATTGTACTGAAAGGATTGAGAAGATCGAGGAGTTCCGCAAAGAGGAGGCTGACTGGAAGGAAATGGAGAAGGCTGTGAAGCTGCGTGAAGAACTGGATGCTGCATATGAAGCTCGTAAGGCTGCTGATGCTGCTGCCAGGTTTGCTGCCGCCTTTGCTGCTGCTGAAGATGATCTCGACCATCCTCCTGGTTTCCCAGCAAAGCGCCGTCGTTAGATACTTGTGGTGATGATCATGAAATGTCTAAGTAGTTAGAACTTTAGGTGGTTTAAAGACTTGCTGTTGTTCTTGTTTTAAGACTTGTTGTTGTTGTTGTTCTTGTTCTTGTTTTAAGACATGTTGTTTGGATTACGTGTTTCAGTTTAAGACTTGATCTATGGATGAATGTTATGTTCTACTACTTACTTCTTCTGTCTGCGTAAATCGGTTTACCATTAAGAATTTATACACCGATCGCTTTTACTTGAAATTGGATTTTTCCACTCAAACTTCACAATCGGCGTATATATATAAATTTTGTGACCGATTAAGTTTACTTGAAATTGGTTTTTTCCTGTAACTTCACAATCGGCGTATATATATTAATTTTGTGAACGATAGGTAACTTGGAAATAGATTTCTCCTGTAACTTCCTAATCGGCGTATAAATATATATACATTCACCGATTTTGTACATTTGAATTTTCCTTTTTTTATGTTTGTGTAAAATCGGCAGATGATTCTATTTGGAAAAACCGATTAAGGCCAATTATCAGGATTATACCTGATAATCGGCCTTGTATAAGTTAAATATACGCCGAATGTATAGCACAGAACTTTCAAACATGCTAATGTTAAACCGAAACACTTTCATACATACATTAATCATTGTTCAAAATGCAAAATACAACATATGAAAGCTCCAAAATAAGACAATCCCTTCACAAAACCAAACTTAATACTAGGCCAGGTCTACCACATATGGATCCAAGTCAACCATTACACGCTCCTTTGGGTCAATCCCGGATAATTCATTCCATCGTTTCATGTTAGGCTCGTATTTCTCCAACCATTTTGCAGAATCATTGTTGGTGAACCCCGGCCAATAAGAAAACCTACAAAGCGGAGGTAATGGACAATCTTCTTTTAACCTTAGACCGATAAAATGGATCTTGTTGATGTTGACTATAACAATTCTTCTATCCCTTAGCGCTCCACCACACCTTGCGTCCTTTGGTGTGAATGTCATATTTGTGCCCTCACCAAAGTAATGAACAACGCAAATAAGAGCATCCGCCAAGAGATGCCCACATTGGGGCATCAACATCCAATGCCTATGCAAAGTTGGTGCTCCCCTCTCCGGGCCTTGTACGCGAGTAACCAAGTTCCTAAAACGTTCTTCTTTTTCTTCCTTGTTTCCTTCCAACATCATCGAAATATAGAACTCCTTGTGTTGCACTACTTTCACCGCCATCTTCTGCCTTAAATATTGGCATTGAGTTAGCTCACCCGCCAATCCCATATGCCCTATTTGCTCCGAAGCAACATGGAAACCACAATCTCCATCATCATCGACGTCGTCGGTGGATAATACGAAAGGACGGATGATTTGTGGTAGATGGTCAAAGTACTCCGTGAATATTGTGTAAAAAGTTCTATGAGGCCTACCAAGTGCATCCCTTGGAGTCTTTCGATCGCCAAGTGCGTATCTTAGAGTAACCACTTCACAATCTCCCCTTTCTTGATTCATGGAACCCATTTGCCTTGCTTGTTGCTTGAGTCTCTGTCTTGTGCTTGTGCTAGCTACACTCCCTTGCGAAAAAAACTTTGGACCATTTGAACGTACATCTTCCCCACTTGGTTTAGTCCCTTGCGAAAGAAATTTAGGAGCCTTTGCCTTCACATTTTGCCCACTCGCACGTCTCTTTTTCATTGACCCCCTAGGCTCGTCTTCTTTGTACCTTGCCTCCGCATATACATGTTGTGAAGGGTCACACCTTGTGGAGTCATCGTCTCTTTGGCCTCTGAGGTAATCATTCAATTCTTGCCTCTCCTTGCTTCTATCCATGTTGGTAGGAGGCCTCCCTACGGACTTTTGTACCATTGGCTCCTCGACGGCAGGTTTCTTGTGGGGGTGGTGTACGAGTTCCAAATCGTGTATCAAACATTGTTGTTGCACCTTGTTCTTGTTGGGGTAGCTTTCGACCATGGCTTTCACAATTTCCAAATCTAGAAAAGATTGATTCTCGGGAGCCGCAATTGGATTAGGTGTGAAAGAGAGTTGCCTCCAAAACGGATCAATGGCCTCAAGTGGTATTGCCCCCGGGTAATCCGCAATCATGTGGCGACAAGGGAGCCCAAGGGCCGTCATTGTCAAACATGAACATTTACCCCTACATCTTTTACGCCCTCTTGCCTCGTACTTCCTGTAGTATGCCAAATCTGTCATCATATAGTTTATTGCCCAATGCGACACCCTATAGAGAATACCCTTAAGCTTGTACCAGTCTTCACATTTCTCTTTCTCGTAAATCTTCATGCTCTTGCACCTGCTGTATTCCATTTGGCACTTGATCTTAGTGATATCATCATTTGTGTAGATATGGATAGCTTGTTGAACCGTAACCACATTGTTAACACACCCATGAAGTAGCTTTTTCAAACGGCCATGACATCCCTCCGCTATACTTGTTGCCTCATTCTTGTAATGCCTATACTGGTAGGTATACGCATACACAAATTTTTCTTTGTAAGGCCCCAACAATTGTTCCGTACAATAATCCACCGCCTTTTTGGCAACCTCACTCCAAGTAGCTATGAAGAGCGCCAACATGCATTCATACTGTGCAATAGTCATCGAATGTACCACGTTATCCCAATCACGTCGAAACTCCAACCATTTAATTCCAGCCTTAATATATTCGGCATCGGCTATCTTCTTCTCTTCCGCTTTTTGTTCCTCCGTTAGTTTGCTAACACGCTCTTTTTCTAATATGTCACGCTGAATGCCTCTAGGTTTCTTAGGCTTTTGAATATGATGCTTACAATTCGTCTTGATATTGCCTTGTATGTGCCATGTACAAAGAAAATGTTGAGCTTCCGGGAAAACAACCTCTATGGCGTTCATTAGTGCTTTATCCTTATCCGTTATTATAATCTTTGGAGCTTGACCGGGTAAGTGAAGATCCTTCAAAGTTTCTAAAAACCATTCATAACTCACTTCGTTCTCCTTATCCATAAAACCCCAACCTATCGTGAAAGTTTGTTTATCCGATGTATGGCAAGTAATGTTCATCAATGGCATATTGTACTTATTCGTCTTATAAGTACAGTCAATGAAAAAAATTGGATAGAAGCATCGAGCCAATTCGATCATATCCGGATGCGCCAAGAAAATACGTTGCACTTTGTCATCAACGACTTGCTTCCTCATTGTGTAGTTGTGTTTCTCGACTAGCCATTCACATTGTTCCATAATCTCTCTACCATTCCATGACCCTTTCCTTTGTGCGGCTCTTTCAGTGTAAATTTGCCTCAAAATAGACAAGTTCCCTGGATCATCCACCTTTATCGCCCTTAGGATATCGATTGGCCGGCTTGCAATCATCGACCTCACCTTTTCCTTCTCATGCACTACACGAAATTGCCTTTTTAGCAACGGCCCAGGGCCGTTACCAAAAATTAAAGCAACGGCGAGTGGCCGTTGGCGGGACGCCGTTATTGTTGCCGTTACAATAATTACAGCAACGGATCTGCCGTTGCTGTAATTATGATTACAGCAACACATGCATCTGTTGCAGTAAATATTGTCACGGATTAGACATACCATCATGCCGTGCCGCGTGGCAACCTACTGTAACGGTCTACCCGTTACGGTGGGCAGTAACCGATCAAACAACTCTTAACAGCAACGTTTATACCCGACGTTGTTTGTGTAGTAACGGTTTATCCGTTTGCCAGCTGGCAGTTTTCGTAACTGTTTTGAAACAGCCAGCACCGTTTGCGTCTGCGTAACTGATACCCTACTGTTAAAGTAACGGAATGTACTGGTGGAATCTATTTTCTAACGGTTCAGCACTTGCCAC
>JAJJMA010095680.1:0-22857 GCA_023529015.1 Papaver nudicaule
TTGATAATGCTTAGTTATACGCATATACCTAAGCACTTTCTTCACTGCTTTCCAATGAGATTCACTTGGTTTGTGTTGGTAAACATCCCAACAACAAAGTTAATGTCTGGCCGGGTGCAAACCATAACATACATCAAGCTGCCGACAGCTGATGCATAGTTCTTGGAATCTATTCGTCTTCTTTCTAAGTCAGATTGAGGACACTCCGACCGATTGATAACATCACCCTTCACAATAGGTGCCTCACCCGGAGCACAATTCTGGCATTCTGCATCTCAAACCTCTTGAGTATCTTCTTGATGTAGGCTTCTTGAGACAAATCCAACAAACCTCTGTTTCTGTCCCGATAAATTTGAATACCAAGAACAAAGTAAGCTTCCCATAAGTCCTTCATTTACAAATTAATTGAGAGAGAATTACTAGTGTCATGTTGCAAATGGAATCATTGCTATCAAGAAGAATATCATCAACATATAGAACTAAGATGATAAACTTGCTCCCACTAGATTTCAAATATATGCATCTATCAACTTCGTTCTGAACGAAACGATACGATGACACCACTGGATCAAATTTTAGGTACCACTGACGGGATGCTTGCTTTAACCCATACAAAGATTTCTTTAAGCAACATACTTTACCTTCTTTACCTTTTGATGTTATACCTTCATGCAGCTCCTATAGATATTCTTATCAAGATCACCATTCAAAAACGCTGTTTTCACATCCATTTGAATCAATTCAAGGTCAAATTGAGATACCATTGCCATGATTACTCTAAATGAATTTTTTTTTTTTGAAACTGGAGAAACGTTTCCTCTTAATCGACACCTTGTTCTTGAGTATGACGCTTTGCTACAGGCTTAGCCTATGGACTTTCAATGCTTTGATCGACATTCATTTTTATTTTGAAGATCCACTTAAAACCCATAGTTGTTGCACTTGCACCTTCTGGCAGATCCACCTCATACCATTCTCCATTATTTTCCATTGAATGTAACTCATCATCTATGGCAGGTAACCAAATGTGTGAGTTCTTCACATTCACTGCTTGTGAATAGGTCAATGGTTCTTCCACATCATCATTAGTACCATATGATTCTACCATGAATGTACTAAAACCAGGTTTCATGACATTTTTTTTTGTCTAGCAGATTTGCGTAGAATTGATTCACCCTTTTCAACAGTTTTAGATGATTCCGGAGCATTAATTGTGGATTCCTCGCGAACTGAAGTACCAATCTGATCTGTAAGATTCTCTTCCTCAAATACAATTTGTCGAGGTTCACTCCCACTTATTTCATCATTGGACAAACTTCCACTACTGTCTTCTCTTATCTTTAGATTGATGGGATAAACTTTCTTATAAACAAGAGGTAGAGTGGAGTCCACCTCATGCTAGTAGGACGTGTGTCATTCAACCTTTCATCATCAGTTAAACAAGAACCCTATCATTCATGATATTATCTAGTATGCCATTCCTTATCAACATAAAACAACCTTTTGATGAAAAGCACTTAAGATACCTATAATAAGCTCTGGTCTTCAGTATTCAAACGACATTCAACTAAACCACCTAATTTAATTCTAGTACGAGAGTAAATTTAGTAGACCAATTCAAGGATTGTGTTTTGGTATTTAAATTTGACATTCCAACGCCAGAGGGTTCAACCTAGCAATGATCTAACACAAATCTTTCTTATTTTATTACAATGAATGAAGAGATTGCTCTAATAAGACATATGTACAACGACATATAATAGACATTGGGTATTATTAGCCAAACCAATCCCCTTTATAACATCCAAAGGTGGAGCGTCTCTATGACACAATGTCCGAAAATAAAGTGTGATTTTTTGGGGGATGTGATGATTTAATGGGGACTGTGGTCCTTCAAAAATCGTCACAGTAAAATGCAAAAACCATGACGATTTTATTAAGTCGTCACAGTATAAAGCGAAAACCATAACTATTTTTGGAAGACCACAGTCCCCATTAAATCACCATAGTCCCCAAAAAAACTAGGAAAATAAAACTTAAGGGGAATTTCAGAAATCCAAGTTTGCTTGTGTGGAAATGATATGAACCTAGGATGAAATTTCCTAGAGGGTATGTATCTCAGGTGGTGGTAGATGAACCTTCTACTGACGACCAGGACGTTGATATGATGGTAACGAAACCCGTACTTTTGTAGATGTTCTTCCACTTTCTAATATGTAGCATTGTTGATGAGAGTCTCACGCTTGTATTCTTTTGTAGACGAGCCACCCAAGAGACAACGAACCCGTAGAGCTCTCAAGTGTTGATGATCGAGATCATGAGGTAATTGAGAGGAATGCTAATTCTTCTCCTTCTCGTGAGGTGACGAGTCCTAACACAGTGAGTGCCTTGCATATTATTTTTTTTAGCTTCAGGTTTGCACCATTATACGAAAATTATCGTGGAAAACTCATACGACCTCCGTTTTTTATGATCAGCCCCTACTTTCGTAGATAAAATCCTGAGCTATCATCTATTAGGATAATTTATTGAATTTTAGACCATTTACCTTGTCGTTTTTGCTGAGTAGTGAAATTACAGGAGTATTTCGTCGTATTTCTGACAGTTCGTTTCTCGCGCATTCCCTGGTGTTTGCATCGTATCTCCCAGCTAGCTTGTTGTATCATCATGACATTTTGACACAGGATAGTAGACATCCAGGAGAGTATTGTGTCCAAAAATATCCTCAAAATTCCACATATATTTTCTGCAGTTCTTGACGTGATTTTGCATAGGACCCTCGACTGCACGTCTCGTGTATGATGTAGTATTTGTGTCGTATCTCCCGAACCCCATGCTGGAATGATATGAAATTTTAGTATGTCTCGGAAGATGTATAGGGGAAGATTGTGTCCAAAACTATCCTTAAAATTCCTTGTAGATTCTTCAAACCAACCGTTTCTTTGCGACGGAAATTCTGACGCAGGAAGTTCTGACGACCTTTTCTTTCCTTTAATGCTCATGCTATATCTCTCAAACTACACGTTGGATTGCCGTAAAATTCTAACATGTCTTGGTAGGTACTTATAGGAAGATAATGTCCAAAAATCTCCTCCAAATTCTTTATAGATTTTTTTAACCAACCGTTCTTCTACGGTAAAATTCTGGCGCAGGAAACTCTGACGGTCTGTCTTCTTTTACATGCTTAAATGTTTGCGTCATATTTCTCAAACCACACCGAGTTATTGCATGAAATTTTACCACATGTTAGTAGACATTAAACTGAAGGTTGTGTCTAAATTTTACCCCAAAATTCTTCACGAGCTCTCCGCAACAATCACTTCGGCTTCATATGCACGTTCTGTCAATTTACTTCGGCATGTACTGTAATGTAATGTTTACACTTTACACCATATTTCTTAAACCATAAACTGTTTTTTTATGAAATTTTAACACATGATAGTAGACATATGTAGAAGGATAGTGTGTGAAAATCATCCTGAAATTCCTTATAGATTCTCCACCTTGCTTGTTTTGGCGTTATGCATTCTTTCTGGTTTCTAACCACTAATTCTCTATGTTTCTTTTTTTTAGTTCATGGAAGGAATCGGTCAGCTCATGAGTAATGAAATGATGATGACCGAGGATGCTGATGATCTTCATGTGGATCCTTCTGTAAATGTTATCATGGGCTCGCCGATAGAAGGTGACGTGGGTGGAGATGCTGGTGATGACACTGAAGAACTTGAGTCTTCTGATTCTGAGGACGCCATGGATGCTGAAATGAGGATTCTCTACCCGAATGCTGGTGTTGCATTTTCTCTCTTAAGTAGAGTAAGGGATGATTGCGTAGCGGTCGGCGGCTTTGTAGGACCCAAAGTGTATCAATACATGTATACTCGTATTTGGAATAGGTTCGGGCACATCGCTAATGAAGACACTGATCGTTTCATGGCAGAAAGATTCGTTGTTGCTTTTGTTAGGGCATTGTCCGGTCAAACCCACTAGCGTTGGTATGTCAAGCTAGTTGTCAGTTTTAGGTGTCAAAACACAATTCTTGATTTAGCCTAATAGAGTTTAGATTTCGGAATTGAGATATAGACAAAGTAGTAGAGACCTTGAAGACGAAGACTGTGAAGACAAAAAAGACACCAATTATTCTTCATCGACAAAAGGTTAGTAGGAGTTATGACTTTTATGGAAATTCTTCTATTCTACTTATTCTATCTTTCAAAATAGTCGACTACTTTAGTAGAGATACTAATAGCGATTGAGATCGTATTATTGTCTACATGACCATGTGTTATGTTGGTATTTGTTCCCACGAATACTAAGCTTACAAGAATGCATGAGATTGATTCGATACCATTTGTTCATTGCAATGGTTTCTTGCAAATCACTTGTTGGATATGGGTGAATCTAAAGGACCACTCTTGAGCACGAGTCCAGTGGATTATAGCTGAGGGCGTCTAACACGTCTAAGTACTGGCCCAGCCCAGAACTTCCAGCGGATCCAAGTTAAACCCTAATCTGAATAACAACAGTTCCCGAACTGTTCGTGAACAGTGACTTGGGAATTTCTCCTTAGTTCCAAAGCGTCAATTTGTACGCGTACTAATACGTGAACCTCAGATTCGATGCATTTGGTCGTGATTCAGATGGACGGTTTGCGAACCGGCCAAGGTGAATATTCTTTGGGATTTTCACACGGGTTAATCTCTGACTCCTTTATCTCTTAGTTGGACTTGGTTATCACGAAATATCTTCTGTGGTCCATCTAACGGTTCTTAATGTGTCAATAAGATAAAGATTATCTCTGGTTTGTTGGATATCATTCTTGAAGTGTTTTTGAGCTAACAAAACACTTGGAAGATAAATGATAAAGATTTCCAATTGAGATAAATCTAGGTTTCTTTGTGTGCAAGTTAAGTAACGGGTTCGTTTTACACGGGCACTTGCTAAACTTGTGGAACAAGTAACTAGTTGCTTTATTCCAAAGCAACCTATCTTATTGAGTAATATAAATAGAGGTGTTTAAGGACGAAAACCGCAAGCATCAAGCATACGTGAAGATTTTCTGTGGAATTGATCGTAAACTCTTTTCACTTCGGTGAATGCTTGTTGTGGTATAGTCATCCTCTATTAGGTAGCAGTTCCTCTTGGGAATTACCTAACGACTATAAAGACTTCTCTTGAGAGTTGGGAAGCACAGGTAGGAGATTGAGACCTTAGTGATTGAAATCAGAGTAACCTGTAACCTTGGTAACCTGATCACGTTCTTGTCTATTCTACGGTCCTTCTCTTCTGATATAAG
Organism: Papaver nudicaule; assembly: GCA_023529015.1. Classification (NCBI taxonomy): domain Eukaryota; kingdom Viridiplantae; phylum Streptophyta; class Magnoliopsida; order Ranunculales; family Papaveraceae; genus Papaver; species Papaver nudicaule. The sequence goes on from JAJJMA010095680.1 coordinate 5,294, forward strand.
GCCATTCAAGAACTGATATGTTACCCAGGGTTGTAAAGAAGCAATGCACGGCTGCACTCGGTGTTGTAAGACCTAGTCATCTCCAGTTGTATAAGTTTCTTAAGTGAATCTTCATTTACAACTGAGGTAGAGACAAGTTGGGCATAGTTTACTCGGTTTACTTGTCAACCACCGCTTGTAAGTAGATTTCCGTATGACCCAGAGCAATCCGAAGGAAGTCACTTTGTGTATGTCAAACTGATAGAGGACAGTTCAAACATACAGTTAATAATTGAGGTTGCAAAGCCGGAATTATTGACACAAGCCTTTAACAGCGGTTAAAGCAACTCTTAGGCCTGTAAAGGACGTCAGCTAGGGGAATCGAGTGTGTGAAGATCTGTGGGGGATCTAGAGACGTAAGGATGGCGACAGTAACCAGTTCGCTTGGAGGGTTGGAATTGGTCTCTGCTAGATCCCAGACCGAAGTCTTATAGTAGGCTAGCGTTTGTAGACAGTTTGTACTGAGCGGTGTTCAATTTGGACGAGGTCCCGAGGTTTTTCTACAGGTCGTAGTTTCCTCGTTAAAAAAATCTCCGGTGTCTTGTGTGCTTTACTTTCCGCATTATATTCTCTGATTATATAATTAAAGCAAACACAAGAAGTACGTTATTAATAAACTTGATCATATCGTTGTCCTGAATCCATCCATTGGATTTACCAAGACCCTGTCTTGCGTTGGACTGATCCTTGTGATCCAAACTCAGGTGAACAGGTCTGGATATTGATTTTTGAGATCGTCCAGATCTGACCATAAGTCTCACGAGTCCAAACGAAAAAGTTGGTTGTATTTCGGTACCCCTGTTTTTTCAGCTTTGTTGGAGCGGATTGCTGAGATGCGTGAGTATACCATGCGTGAAGTTGAGCCGAATATGTTACAGGATTGGGAACACGCCATAACTGCTGCTGAAAGCCAATCTCTTAATGTGACTTGGCTACGGGAGAGGTTCGAACAGCGAAAGGGTTTCAAGGCTCGGGCTGATGCTGCTACAAATGGTGTTCTCGCCATGAAAGAAAAGGAAGTTGCTGAATTGAAGTCTAAGTACAGAAATGAGCGACATGCTCTTTATGAGATGAGAGATGCTCATGAGAGAACTGGGAGTGTCGTGTTGTTTGGTCTTTTCTGAGTGGTTTGGTTTTGTTTCTAAACTTGTGGTTCAGATTTTTTTTTTTTTGAAAGATGTTGGGTAATGGGTTTTACACTTTAACTATATGTGATGGATCACACATTTTTCCTTTTACATGGGGCTAAGGATTTTAATAGTAGTATGTTTCGACCCATCTTTTTTGTATTATTGTTGTATCTTTGTACCCATACTTGACGGAAACCAACTTATAATATCCTCTTAATGTACACCTGGCAACTATATACGGTCCCTTAGGCTGATCCCCTCTTCGACGGCCTGTCTTCATCACCCATTCTCATATTTTAAATTCTCTATTACTAGTTGATGGAGCTCTGGGTTTGTAAATCCTCCTGCTCGGGAGCGGTCTTCGAGAGCGATTGGAAGGCTGGTTACCCTTGGTGTCTCCATCTCCCACATTAAACCCATTGAATAGTATACTAAGGGCATCGCGATTAGAGGAAAGGATTACCCATTTTCTAAAATATTGAACATGGTTTGTCATCCACTCGTACCTCGTGATCAGAGCAGAGTTGATCTCTCGTGGGAGTGTAGTTTCTCCTGGTTCCCCTTCGAAGTATGCCGAGATTTCTGACACTCTATAAAGAGATGTTGTTGCTACTTGAAGATCTTCATGTTGATTCGAAGCTCCTGGTGGGGTTGTGGCTTCGTTGAGAAAGATTTGATTGTTGTTGAACCAAGGATGGCCTAGAATCATGTCGTATTCCAAACTTTGTATGATAACGTGGAGTTCATCCTCTGTCTATACTTCAACCACTTTCACTGTAGAGTAATTTGTCCATAGGTTGTTATTGATCTTCCCTCTGGGTCTTCTAATGTTATTGGGGAGTGGACGACTTCGTGTAGTGAGATCCCCACAGCCTCTAGTGTTTTGGCGGAAATAATGTTGATTTTCGTCCCCGGATCCACCAGCATGTTGGGAAATTCGGTGCCACACAAACACACAGTGGTGAGAAGTCCCCAGCCTTGTCTGGATAATAGTCCCCAGTCATATTTCACAGAGGCTTTTCTTTGTGTCTGCAGGTGTTGGGTCCTCCCTTCTTCAAGCGGTAGTCGTCTCCCTGATACCACGTAGTTCAACGCTGTAAAAATATCTTTGCGTTGAGGTTTTGAGAAAAAAAGGATTTCACACAATTGATGCATCAGGCTTTCCACCTTTTGGTTCACTGACTCTTTATGGACGGTAAGAGTTTGAATGCATGGAGGCCCTCGATGTAGTTCGTCGGAAAACGCTTTAGCCTTGAGGATACGGTCCCTGAAGTTACGTCTGAAACTGTAACATTAGACTGTGGCGTGGATGCTCCTTCTGTGGTAATGACAATATCGGTGATGCGCCGTTTCTTCGGGGGTGGGAGATTTCATAATTCCGGGCAATTCTATCGACTTGTCTTGAATCCAGCGTCCAGCAGTTACCTTGCCTCTCTTGTTGAGATGTCACTCAGAAGATTGATCCCACCTTGTTGTTTCCATAAGTTTTCCTCCGGCGTCTGCGTTGAGTTTCTCATCAAGGTTGTTGAAGTTGTGTCCTGCGCCCTGTATTCACAGAGACGTTCTTCTGTTTTCCTCTACTTGTTGTTATCATCCATCGAGAGCGAGCTTCTAGGCACAAGGGTTTTGTCGGCTTCATGAATTTTTTTATATTTCAGGAATCGAGTTTTCTCCTTCAAAGTAGGTATTATTGTGACCGATCGTGCTGCTGCTTCCTGAAGTTCGGAAAAAGTCTGAAATTGAAGGTCCTCTAGGAGAGCTCGGTAGATGGCAGACATGGTACTGGTGCAGACTTCCACCAACTGTGGTTCTGTTATATCTGGGGCACAACAACCGAGTGCTTGTTCTCTAAATCTTTTTACATAATTGTCTGGGCATTCACCAGTCTTCTAATGCATCTTTCTTAGATCGGAAAGTGTAACCTTTCCGAAAAGGTACTCCTTGAAGAAAGCATTTATCAACTCACTCCAGGTACTGGTGGCTTTTGGCGTGAGATGAGTATACCATTGGTAGGCCTCCCTAACGAGACATTTTGGAAACTCATTGAGCCTCAAGTTGTGACTGTATCCATACTCCTTTAAGGATTCTATGAAGCGTGAGATGTGTTCGCGGGCATTACCAGTTCCATCATACGCTGGGAAGGAGGAGGTAGTGTAGTCTCGCGGGAGCATCTGGGTTGGTAGAGTAGGGGTTTTGTGTCGTTGGACCATAGCCTTTTCCCGTCGCTTTTGTAGTGAGTCTTCAGGGCCGTAGATTGTAGCACAAAGCGGTTAATCTTTCGTTCGCGTGATGATTCTTTCTACTGCTGGGACGGTAGGAGTATTTGGCAATTTCTCTGCAAGGATTTGAGGTAAGTTATAATTTCCTTTAGGGAAACAGTGATGTTGGCCTGCTGGTTGGCAAGGATATCTTGACGTTGGGTTATTTCTTCTACACTTAGGGTTACCAGCAGGTTCTTTCCTTCCCCGCCGTTTGTTTGGGTTTTGGTTGATGGCGGGTGACTGCTGCTGGAGCCTGTTCTCGTAGAGTTTGAGGTTGTGGTATTGATGTGAGGGTTAGGTTTTTCGCTATTAGATCCCACTCTTAGTTCAGACATCATAAGAAAATTTTCTGAAACCGAGAGATTGATCTCCCACTGTGGTCGCCAAATGTTTTTGCCTGAAAAACACTGTACTGTAAATTATTACTTTCGTAGTGCTCGAGATCAAAATCGAACAAGACTAGCCTAAACCAAGTCAATGGTCGTTCAAGTCTTGCTTCAGTCACAGAGAGGATAGAGGTTGATCTAGGGAGGGAAACAGTGAAAGAAATATGAGATCAGGTTGCGGATGTGTGTTTCTGGGTGTGAAAGTTCAAGACCTCTGTTAGGGCATTGTCCGGTCAAACCCACTAGCGTTGGTATGTCAAGCTAGTTGTCAGTTTTAGGTGTCAAAATTCAATTCTTGATTTAGCCTACTAGAGTTTAGATTTCGGAAATGGGATATAGACAGAGTAGTAGAGACCTTGAAGACGAAGACTGTGAAGACAAAGAAGACATCAATTATTCTTCATCGACAAAAGGTTAGTAGGAGTTATGACTTTATGGATATTCTTCTATTTCTACTTTCTCTATTCTTTCGAAATATAGTCGACTACTTTAGTAGTAATGTAGCGATTGAGATCGTGTTCTTGTGTAACATGGCTTTATGTCATGACCAGTGTTTGATCCCACGAATACTGTGAATCAAGAACATATGAGATAGATTCGACGCCATGTGTCCATTACAATGGTTTGCTTGCAAACTGTTATGTTGGATATGGATGAATCTAAGGAGTACTCTTGAGCAAAGAGTCCATGGATCATAGCTGAGGACATTCTCATGTCTAAGTTCTGGCTCAGCCCAGTTCTTCCAGCGGATTCAGAATTTGACCTAAATTTGACTTGGACGGTACCCGAACCGGTTTCGCGTACCTGGACCAGAAAAGTTCCTGTGTCGCATTAGTACACGTACCAGTACGTGAACCTGACGCAGAGAAGTTTCTGGAAAGTCAAATTGCGTGAATATCTTTCAGAATTTCACTCTGAGTCAAATTCCAACTCCTTTATCTCTTAGATGGACTTGTGTGAAACATAAATACCTTTTGTGTTCCATCTAACGATTCTCAATGAGTCAATAAGATAAGATTATCTCTGGTCTGTTGGATTCCTATCTTGAAGTGTTTTAGAGCCAACAAAACACTTGGCAGATAAATCTAAAAAGGAATTTCAATTGAGATTAATCTGTATTACTTGGTTGGCAAGTTTAGGGTTTCCTTAACTTGTGGGACAAGTAATTGATTGCTTAATTCCAAAGCAACCTATCTTATTGAGTGCTATAAATAGAGGTGTCTAAGGACAAATACCGCAAGCATCAAGCACACGTGAAGGTCCTCAGGGAAGGTAGCGTAAACTCTTTTCACTTCGGTGAAAGCTTGTTGTGGTATAGTCATCCTCTATAGGTTGCAGCTCCTCTGGGAACTCCCTACGACTATCAAGACTTCCTTTGAGAGTTGGGAAGCACAGGTAGATTGATCCCTCAGCGGTTGATCAGAATCACCTGTAACCTCAGTAACCTATCCTAGTTTCTTGTCTATTCCAAAGTCCGTCTCTTCTGATATACGGCTATTCAAGAACTAGTTAAGTTACGTAAAGGTTTTGAAAGGTAGCAACGCACGGCTGCACTCGGTGTTGTAAGACCTAGTTGGCTCCAGTTATACAAGTTCCTTAAGTGGTTCTTCATCTATAACTGAGGTAAATACAGATTGGGCGTTGCAAGGTGCATGTCAGCCCTGATTTGTTAAGTAGATTTCCGTATGACCTGGATTTGACAATCCGAAGGAAGTCATCTTATTTATGGTAAACTGATAGAGGACAGTTACACCATAAGTCAACAGTTTTGGTTTAAAACCCAGTATTGCTGACAAAAGCCTTTGGCATCGGTCAAAGCAACTCCTAGGCCTGTAAAGGACGTCAGCTAGGGGAATCAAGTGCGTGACGATCTGTGGGGGATCCAGAGACGTAAGGAAGGCGACAGTAGCCAATTCGCTTGGAGGGCTTGAGTTGGTCTCTGCTACATCCCAGACCGAAGTCTTATAGTAGGCTAGAGTTTGTAGTCAGTTTGTACTGGGCGGTGTTCAAAACTGGACGAGGTCCCGAGGTTTTTACTGCAAGGCAGTTTCCTCGTTAAAAAACGTTTGGTGTCTTGTGTGCTTTTCCTTTCCGCATTATAACTCTGATTTATAATTAAAGCACCAAGTAGTACGTTATTACCTAACTGTCGAGACTACTCCAGTTAGAGGTTTGGATATTGATTTTTGAGATCGTCCAAACTCTTTACCATAAGACTCACGAGCCAAAACGAAAAGTTGGTAGTATTTCGGTACCCCTCCTTTTTCAACCTCCGTCGTAGGTATGACTAGAAATCTCAAGGATAGAAGTATGTTGAATACTCAGGTATGTTTGCTCTGAGGTGCTGGTGTTTTTAAGTGTTTTGCCTTGGAAGATAGAGAATGTTGAACTCACCCTGATCTCTCGACATAGAAGGTGGAAGTCGTGCAAGAGTGGAGGAGTGGAGAACATGGATTCGTTCTGTAAATGCTAGGGTCGTGTAGAACATGTCCACTCAGCACCATCCTTCGTAATTGTCCATCATCTCCATTGATTTCTTTCTAACTGTCGTAGACCGCCAGACTAATACCCCTAAAGTTATCCCCCCGTGTGATGTTTTGATATCTCGTGTATATATGCAGATATTGTATAATTGCGTAAGTTAGACTATAATGATGTTGTGTGGCCATGTGTTTACAATATGGTCATGACTTCTCCTAGTTATGGCGTTTTGCACAACCAAGTGTTGCCACAACCCAGATTGTCTCCATAGAGGCTTGCTCGTAACACCATGGCTCATAGGCGTGTGGTGGCCACAACCCAGATTGTCTCCATAGAGGCTTTCTCGTAACACCATGGCTCATAGGCGTGTGGTGGCCACAATTTTGTGGCTCCATGACCCTTGTCCTAGCATGGATTTGATAATGATGTGTGTGGCTGTGGCTATGGCCACGGCCTTTGGTAAATTTTGTGGCGCCATGAGTATGGCGCCATGGCCTTATAGCCACGGCTTGGCCTTTGGCCAAGGCATATTTGGTGGCGCCATGAACATGTCGCTATGGCCTTGGCCTTTGTCCAAGGTAATTCTTGTGGCGCCATGACTTTATGGACACGACCATGGCCTTTTGCCAAGGCAATTTACATGATGTATTTGGCCACGCCATCTTTGACTATGGCATGTTTTTAGGCCATGGCGTGTTTCCAAGCTATGGCATGTTTAGCCATGGCATATTAGGTCATTCTATGTTTAAGTATGGACTGCCTAAGCGTGTTTAGGCTATTGTATACTTCTCAGAGAGTCCTGTACAGGCCTAGAACTATGATATTTCTGAGGTTTTCATCGAGACTCGGGCGTTGAGCCATATTTTAAGAGGAAATCAATGAGGATGCGTCTCTATTAGTTCTCCGCCATAGTACCAGTGAGAAATTTAGTTCTGATGTCGAGGAATTCGAAGTGATGTCAGCATGAAGTAAATTGGTGGTTTTACGAATTGGTGGGCTATTTAGTATCACGCTATGATAGTTTTCTCTCCACCCGGGAGCTATAAGAGAAAACTCATAGGGATTGTGTATAATTTGCAGAATAGGCTGTATTCTTAAACCATAGAAGTTTGCCTAGACAATCGCCTCTTGGCAAGGCATAACAGAGGGACATTTTACATTTTTACCCCCCTTCGATTTTTCACCATCTACAAGATATATTTTGAAATTGAGATTCCAAGATCCTTGAGGTGAAAGCATGTCTCTGACATAAAATTTCTTGGCTTTTGAAATTTTGAAGATAGTTGGGAACCCATATTTAAGAAAATTCACACATCCACTTAGCAGCACAAAGACTCTGACCAATAGATTTAGAAGATATATTAGGAAATTAGGAATCAAGATTACCTCCAAACTTCTTATGTATAATCTGTTTCCAACCATATCTCTAAATCCATTTGAAATGCAGTAATTTGTTAACCAACTTCAGCTTCTTATTCCCAATTCCTTCGAATGGTGGACATGCCGAACCAACCCTCTTTACTAGAAGATTAGAAGATCCCCACAAAAAAATTGCGCATTATCTTCTCCAATCTTTCACTACTAACATAAGCATTTGAGACATCGATAAGTAGTCGATAGGCGTACTTGCAAGCACACTGTTGGTGATTACTAATATTTTCCCCTTAGAAAAATATCTCTTTCACCGAGTGTTCAGCTTGTATTGGCATATTTAATTCATTATATCTCATCCTGCTTTTGTTTTAGATTTATTTCCAAGAGGGATACTAAGATAGTTGATGGGAAATTCAACTAACTGACAACCAAAAATACATGCACAAAAAGCACCGTTATGTTTATCACAAATACAAACCACTGTATTCTTCCAAAAATGATTTTTTTCAGACCAATCACTAGTTCGGAAGCAAATAAAATGTTCTTTAGAGCTACAATTTGTTCTTTCGAATCATCAAGAAAAATAATCAACTCATCTGCAAACTGAAGATGGTTGATGACACTACCATTTGTAGGCACCTGAGAACCTGACAGAAGACCATCTGAAGCATTTTTTACTAATCATCTTGAGAAGCTCAGCCGCCTTTGTGCGAGTGTAAAATCTAAGGAATAAAAATGATATTTCGAATGTGTAGTAATGTGACAAGTACGAAGTTGAGATTGAGATCGAAAATTTCATAAAATTCATAAAATTCATAAAATTTTATGTATAAGATGAGCATCGGAGTTGAGTATCGAAGGTGAGTAAATGTAGTCGTCAAAGTTGCATCCGAGATGGCTTCCGAGATGAGATTGAGATGGCTTCGCAGTTGATATCTTCGATGGGTTTCTTCGAGGATGATGTTGCCGAAGTGAGGCATCGAAGTGGAGTTTGGCCGAGATAGCTGATGTTTAAAGCATCAAAGTTTTTGCTTCCGAGATGGCAGTGGTTGATTAGTGCTCCGAAGTAGGATTGTTGGTGTCTTTGGATCAAAGTGGAATTTGTTTGATGGTGGCTGCTAGTTGTAGTAGCTCCGAGAACAAGGTCGGTTGATACTCCGAGAAAAAAGTTGCTCGATGGTTGAACTTGTTTGTTCCCTCATGTAGAATGCTAATTCAGTGGTGCTTCCTTGATACATATTGACCGTCGAGAGGTAACTGTATGGGTTATCGATGTTGAGTGTATATAACCATCGAAGGTGAGGTTCATAATGGCTGAAGCTGCTTCGTGGAGGATAAGCTGTGTAGTTGTCGAGGAGTGGATGGACTTGATCGAAGGTGTAGCCGAAGCCATCAAGACTTGAGTTGTTGATGCTGGCGAGTTTCCCGTGCTTTTCAAAGTTTTCCCTACTGCCATAACTGAATTCTGTTCAACTTATTTAGGCATCATTGCCTGTTCGGTTTCATGGCGTTAAAGCCTTAGGAGATGTGCCTAATCATGTAGGACTTTGCCTCACCGAGGAGGATTTGAAGGTTGTACCAAGCTGCTTGCAATAAGCATAGTTTGTTTATAATCTCGATAGTGTGCAAAATCGAAGATTGCATAAAGCTAATGATATTTCGAATGTGTAGTAATGTGACAAGTACGCTTTATTCGTAATGTGATAACTTCGTATATGCTATGTTGTGTCGAGGAGACTTGATAAATCTAAGGAATAAAAATGCTAATTGGTGACTTAAAAAATTCTCAATTTCATTATCATTGCATATTGCTCGATGTTGTATAAACATACTCGATACCCCCACTCCTTCGAGGTAGAAAGAGATGGTTCATTTTTTTAAACATAATTCTTTGATGCCCCATCCCTTCAAGGTGGAAGGAGATGGCTCGATCTCATTTATTTTGGTTTGTGCCTTAAAATTTTATAATTGCATTATTTCTCTTAATTCGAAACTATACTCTTTTTTGATATTCACGCCCCTCGAGGTGGGAGGGAGCGGTTCGATCGATTCTATAAAGAAACTAATATAAGTAGAACTCCTAATTTAGGATATAATCCTAGTTTGAAACTTTCGATGAGTTGATCTTTGGTATTGATGTCCCTCGAGGTGGGAGGAGGCGAATCAATCGACTTTTAAAGAACCTAGCATGTTGCGAGGAAGAAATCTATGACTTCATACATTTTTTGCTAAGTGACTTGTATGTAATGGCGTCATGGCCTAATCATGCGACTTGTTTGAACGTTATTCTAAGCATGTGAGGTGCACGAACATTCAAAGATTTTTTAAAGTAGCAAGAGAAGTGTTTAGAAATTCTCCCCCAAGAAGGTTGCCGAGACTACTAATGTGATTTTGTGTCCGAGGTAATTTTTTGCTGCCATGTCCGAGTTGATTATAGCGTCAAGTTTGAGCTGTGCCTACTGCTCCTTGTCGGTAGTGTGCTTTAAATAATTCTTTTGACGATCGGTGTATCCTTGCCTTGCTGTTTCATTAGCTTTTGCCGAGATGGGTATGTATCCCTGTAATCTTATTATAAAAGTGAGTATGATGCCTTGAAGCAAAGAAAACAAGAAAATGAATATAAAGTGCCATCCATGTATCAATCTAAATAAAAATGCCCCTACTATCAAGATGAGAGTAATGAATGCTTTATTAATTAATTAGCATGTATATAAGCTTAATAACAAAATAGAGTGTCCTTTGAATAATCATCTTAACTAACTAATTCGATGTGAGAAAAACAAGTTTTAGATTTAGACTTTTTATCAACACAACGCATGCTTATTATGGTTAGCTGTCTATATGATGGCTAGCTGTCTATATGACAGTAAAAGCTTGGTTCTAACGTAGGTGACTGCAGACTCTGTTGTTATGTTCACATAGTGACAGAAAAGGTTACTGCAAACTCTTGTGATGATTAGCTGTCTATATGATGGCTTCAGACTCTATTATTATGTTCACGTGAGTGACTGCAGACTCTGTCTATATGTGCAGATATGGTTCTAACGCAATTGAATCTCGCCAAAATGAATCATGAGGATTATCTTTTTAGTGACTGTTGAGTTAGGGTTCTTCCCTTGTAACCTTTTACCGTCGAAGCAATAGTTTAAATAAAACTATCATCGAGGTGTCATATCGAAGTTTGCCATCGAGGTAAGGCATCGAAGTGAGTTCGTATTCTATCTATCTCGTTCTTGCACTTTCATTGATATATTTTGCCTTCGAAATAGGGGAGCGAGGTTTACGTCTCCTTTGCCGTCGAAATAGTTCACCGAGGTTGTGTATATCAGACAGGGCTCTCCAAGAATATTGTTTCTGGATCTAAGTTTCCTCCGAAGTTTGATGATAACTGTTATTGGCTAAAATTGTTTGCTTCGATGTAGCTATTATCGAGAGTATTGTTTTGAAGTTTTGAGCTCGAAGTTGTGCCATGGAAGCTTGATCATTGAATTTTCATTGAATGTGTCATCGAACTGCCGTCAAGTTGTTTCATCGAAGAATGGGTTGGTCACCGAAGGTGCCGTTGATGTTGTCATTGAACTGCCATCGAGTTAGCTATTATATCATCGAGAAGAGGGTTATATCGAGGTTGCCCTGTGAAAAGGATACCGAGGTTGGAGCTCGAAGGTGTCATGCCTAGGATGGCTGTGATGTGAAAAGGATACCGAAGTTGGAGCTCGAAGGTGTCATACCGAAGTTGGAGCTCGAAGGTATCATGCCTAGGATGGCTGTGATGTGAAAAGGACACCGAGGTTGGAGCTCGAAGTGGATTTTCTTCTATGATGGCTTCTCAAAGGAGTACCCTCGTTGTGATTATTCCTCAAGTTGATTGGCGGACTGCTGATCTTCTTTGATGCTTATCCTTAAAACTTTTTCCTGGGTTCTTTTTCTGGTTTCACATTTCTCCGTCATTCATCGATGCACTTATGCTTTAAAAGTTCATCCTTTGCTTGGTTTCCAAACGAGATAATACGACCATTGTTTCTAATAATTACCTATCGAGCCATGCGTGACCATTGATCAGCTCTTGGCAGCAAACTTAGTACAACAACAAGAGAACTTGGTTGTCAGGCATTTCTGCAAGCAGTCCATGTGCTTGTTTCTGGATAAACATATATAAGTCTCATTTTGCTTCCCCAATCATAGTCAAGTTTTCTTCTCTGCAACAAATTTACGCACACAACCCATTGTATCATATTCATCAGGGAGTCGAAACCATGTCCGAGGGAAAAATTGATGTTCATTGGTGCAGAATTGATGTCCTTCGGTACAGAACTGCCGGCTACCTCCGAGATGTTAGTACGAACAAAATTGATGCTCTTCGGTGCAGCTTTCGGATTCGAACCACGAGATTGAGTATAGAGGTTGTAATTCAAGTGGAACTCGGTTTGCATTTTCCCAGTGGAACTTTTGATTTCTCTTCGATGAGATCCAACCGTGGTCCGAGATACTGTGTATGAAATTCTTTGACGTCAAATTTGTTGGCTTCGTCCCACGAACCTTGACTGTGTTTTCCTTCCATGGTTAGCGGCTAGTATGAGTTGAATGCTTCACGAGATCACTAACTTCTGTAATAGACAAGTCAATCAAGGTAAATGATTAGGAAGAGATTTGAACAGTTTCCTATCAAATTTTGACAGGTAAATAATTGAAAATCAGTCCATCAATGTTTAATCATTCGAAACTACGAAAATTCCCAAATAAGCTCAAATGGGTTTGTAAAGCGTAGTCTATTGATCGCGAATCTATAGTTTGAAATTCATTTTGGACTTAATTTCCTTAAAGAAAATCAAATTTTTGCCGAACGAACGACCCTAATTTGAGAAGGTTTTTTCTTAAACAAAACCTCCAGTTCTTGAAAATTATGTGCAGCAAGGTAAAATAAAAGAGAGTTTGAGAAAAGGGGGTTTTATCCCAGCTATCAATGGTGATTCCTTTGATTTCATCTATGTTAAGAATGCTCAAATCTACTGGTGTTCCTCTTTTCTCGAATGGTTCAGCTGGTTTTGGTCCGAAAGTTGCAATTCTTTGACGAAAATGCCCCTAAATGCTTTAAAACAATCAGATCTACTCTTGGACTCGCCGGACATTCGACGGAACTCGCCGGATTTGCTACTGGATCTATTATTACTTCATTTTTGGACCTCCAAAGCACAGGCAAACCCTAAGTTGTTTTAATCATCCCTGTTTCTAGCGCCAAACTGTGCGAGTGTAAAATCTGCATAAGTACTTCACACCCAACAACCATTAGATATATGAATCACAAGTAGGAACCCTAATCCAATAATTAAGGTACAAATGTAAGGAGAAGATACAAGGAGCAATGGATGCAACCCATATCATGAATTTATTACTTTCTTAGTTGTTTGATTACATGAATCTCCATTAGAGAGGAGTTCTAGCTCTAGATCTAGATCTAGTTTTTGGGGGAGGAAGATGAGTAGAGGAGAAGGAGGAAGAGAGAGAAAGTAAAAGAAGATCCCTCTCTCCTAGGAGATATTTCCTTTATATAGAGGAAACTTACATAATAATTACACAAGTGCCATTATCTTAGCTACCAAGTAAAGGTCTTCGGTGCGCCTCGTCTTCAAGTGACTTCGGCTCTCGTATGTCGGTTTATCTCTTCGGCAGACTTCTTCTTCGGGCTTGGTATATTCCTCGAGGGGAGCTTGGGTTCCGAGCTGGGTAGCTACTTCGAACGGATTGGTGGATCGAGGCGACATCTTCGGGTGGTGGTCCATGGTTCGTAGTCTTAGTCTTTGACTCTCTTCGCGTTCATAAGGTGATGCCTTCCTCTTCTTCTAGGATGATGACACGTGGATCGTCCGAATTATGCCCCCACAGCCTTGATGAAAATAAATGGTGAAATAGGATCACCCCGTCTGATTTCCTTTTTTATTTTTATTTTGAAAGGAAGGTCTCTTTATTTATGTAAGCAATTCGGATACAAGTAGAGTAATGCAAGAGATCAAAATACATTTAAGAACACCAAAAAGACTATCTCGGAATTGCATGCCGACCACCTAAGAACCCTGGAACCCTTAACTGCAACAAAGCAAGACATGATAGAACTAGAAGCATAGCTGATAAATGCCATGTACCTGATGGTACTGACAAGATTGGATTTGGGTAACCTCTTAATCCTCACGGATTGAGCCTACTGGTTCAGTGATGAACACAGCTAAATCGTAAACGATTCAATTAGATTAAGATTCAGATATTCATAATTGTTTCATTACAGACTCCCAAGCATATATAGCTACTACTACTTCCCTAGCATCCAACGGCTCACAACAACCAGGAGGATTACATCTGGACCGACCATTACATATGTTATTGGCACCCATGATTATACTACACATTACCACTATACTAAGTACAAACATCGACGGGAGATGGGCACCCCATGTACATGACACTCCATTCCCCTTGAAAGCATCCTTGTCCTCAAGGATGATAGCTAAATGGAGCACAAGATGTTGGAGGAACGACGCTTGATGTACCTTGAGAATGATATAGAAGTCAGGAGTGTGGTCAGTAGTCGACAAATCCCCCTCCCACTTGTTGCAGAAATGGTAGTTGAAGCACTCTCTAATACACATGAGAAGCCCATCAGATCAGGCCCATAATAATTAAACTTGTGAGGCTACTACACCTTCCAAAACCAGGCCCAACAACAATTGATCTTGCTGCATTTCCAGTAAAATTCTTGACATGACATGTGGTGGAAAGGCACACCGTAGAGGTAAAGTCTGTGTTATCGCAGCAGATTCTTCTCCCATTCCGTAGCCATGTATAAAGCAGTTTGATTCCACTTCAGGTAAGCTAGCCATACTATAAGAATACCAACTTCCACCACTACCAGAAGTATAAAAATCCCCTCACTCCATAATCCCAACACGAACCAAGTGGTTTTCCACTTGAAGGAGACAAACAGTTGTGGTATAGTAGGAGAATACCTCAATGATTCAGTGTGAACCTCCATCATATAAGTGGATGCTGAGGGAAAAATCAAAGCACCAATTCTAGTAAGAAAAGAAGATGGTGCAGACCCATTAAAAACTATATCCTTAACATAAATATCTAAAAGTGCACCTAAGAATTGACCATCACCATTCAATATAAATCTCCCCCTCCAAGAGACCACCCACTGCAATTCACCAGGTCTAGTAATAATACCCAGGTTCCGACTCATTTTACACATGAGGATTTCTGCAAGTTGTTTGAAATTGTAGTCCTTGGTAAATGGCTCCTAGCAAACCAGCTCCAGGAGTGCACTAGCAGCAACAAAATTCCAATTTGAGTCATAATGGGTGTGAACTGGACTCTCATTACCCATACCAGAAACTCAGACTTGCTATAACCTCTCATCCTTTGATATATCATGCAAAATAATGGATTGTAGCAAGCAAGTTCATGTGGATCATAACACAAGGGCAGAAAATCAAATACGGCAGAATGGAGATTTACCTTCCTTTCTTCAGCTCTAATAACAAAACCTCCATACAACACAGATGTAGGCTTAGCACAATACAAGAAAAAACCCATCCTTGTAAGTCTGACAGTAGCCACATTCCATGACCCTGGAGAAAACAACTTAAACTTCCACCTCAAATAGTCCACCAACTTCTCATGCACAAGTCGAACTTGAACCACCATGAGTTGAGATTGCACTGTCCCCACCAGTTGGGTGCAACAAGAAAGAAGCTTCAAAGGGTGCACCGATACCATCCTAACAGATGCAGAACAAATTGTAGGAATATGAGCCATCCACTTGCCAGGATCCTACAGTTGGTTCCCCTGCAGTGCTAGTTCATTGTCCTTCAATGCAACAAAATTGTTAAGTTGCCGATGAAGAAGTTGTTTAAGCCTCCACTCCTTCATTTCTCTCGCTCGAATGGCAAAATTTCCAGACCGCACAACATGAATACTAGTTCCGGAAATCAAGTCCTCTTTATTTCTCAGAAGTTGGCAATGAATATGACTCCATGAGTTAACCTGTGGATGTGCAGGAACTTTAACGAGAAAAGAACTTGATGTAAACCCTGTTGAGATCCCAAACAGACCAGAAATGTCCACCTCTACACATTCAAGCTGAGCATCATGAATTGAAACTACTTCCACTTCCAAAAGACCAGCAACCGGAATATATTGTAAGCTTTAGTAGTCATGATATGAATACCTACTATCCTTAAAACAGAGCCACCGATAACACAATTATGTCTTTCATTTTCGTAGTCAACCCCCACATATCTATGTAATAAGAATTAGAAGCTTGAGTGCAATGAAAATTGGACATACTCACCACTTTGTTGTAACACGAATAAAGATACAGGGCAGAGATAAATGCAAGCAAATAACTCCCTGTGTACTGCAAAACTGACATTATCACCTTCTTTTGAATTCGGAACCTTTCATCAACTTCAGATGTAGGTACAAATAGAATTGATCCGGCAAACCACTTTCCACGATCAATTACTCTAACAATGAAGCTAAAACAAGCGTAAGAGGAGATCCCACACATCAATTGGTGGTTGATAGCATATGTACTCCCGCAACACAGAATACCCATTTGAAGAATTTTATTACAAAATTCTTGTGTCAAAACTGCATTTCTTTCAGACATTTCCCCAAACAATTTCCACTCCACCAAAATTTCAACATCATTTGTAAACACAATTCTTATCAAATTGGTAAACCGAAATCTGTTAGGTACCTAAAACTAGAAATTAACAGAAGATTTCTTACAAGAAAAACACGATGCTGTAATTTCATTTTTACCTGGATCGAATAATGAACGAGTTGTACCCAGACGAAAATAACCACTATCTGAACAACAAAATTTATTGTGAAGAAGAAACAATAACTTCTGCAAATACTCTTCTGTGTAAGTCGTTGCAGAAAAATAATTGAAGAAATATTGACCAATTTTCACACCAGGAATCAGACTATTATTCTCTTCACCATCACCCGTGGAAATCGATAAAACCCTAGTTTCTGTATCAAAATTTTCTTCAAAGAAAAATGAAGGAATCAATTCGAACACAGGAATTACTTCTTTAACTTTAACATGACGTTTTTGAGCTACAACAAAATATCTTAGATTATAGAGCTCAACCCACTTCTCCTCTGCCTTTGCTAGCAATTTCGACCACCTACGGAAGCAAGAATTTCGATATGGAGAGTCAGAAACACACCAATTCTCATACCACCATATGCAAGTATCCATCTTCACATGCTAACCTTAACAATTTCCTTATTTGTACCAATTTTCCCTTCAATTGTACCCATTTTTCCTCCTGTAAATCCATTTCACCAGTTCCAATGGAAAGAACGGCTTTGGATACCAATTGTCATGTACCTGATGGTACTGACAAGATTGGATTTGGGTAACCTCTTAATCCTCACGGAATTAAGCCTACTGGTTCAGTGATGAACACAGCTAAATCGTAAACGATTCAATTAGATTAAGATTCATATATTCATAACTATTTCATTACAGACTCCCAAGCATATGTAGCTACTACTACTACCCTAGCATCAAACGGCTCACAACAACCAGGAGGATTACATCTAAACCGACCATTACATCTTTTATTGGCACCCATGATTATACTACACATTACCACTACACTAAGTACAAACATCGACGGGAGATGGGCACCCCATGTACATGACAATAAACCAAGGGCTTATGACACTTCTATTGCAACCAAAAGTAACAAAACACCACAATTGCAAATGGTGCGAAGACCCAGAGGTCTTCATATCAGACACCTTAATGAAGGAATCCAACCGCATAACCAGAAAGAACCAACCGTAACCTTTAGAACCAAAAAACTTGAATGTCATCA
>JAJJMA010095684.1:0-20581 GCA_023529015.1 Papaver nudicaule
GGAAAACATCTTTGCCCGTGAATAGAAAATAGTATAGAAGTGTAGGACATCTCTTTGTAAAATGGGGTGGTTACCAAGTAGTAGTTAATAAGAAGAATTAGTCACGAGTTGGACTGTCTCTTTGTAATCGAAATAAGTTTTTTTTTTAAATCAAAGAGGAAATTTATTAATTAAGGATTTTTTTTTTTTAATGTCAATAGGAAATATTCATTGAAACTATGCACCCAAACCGTATGCAGGCGATTACAAATTTAAAGGAAGCATAAAAGCTCTACCACAAAGACAAACTACAAGCATAGAAAGTTTACGAACATAAGCTACACTAAACAAACTACATGCATAGAAAGTTTACGAGAAAAGATAAGTACCAGTTGCTTGCAAATATAAACAAGGACGCCAACTACCTCAAGAAGGACTCTCGTCAATCTCCTCTAAGCTTAAACCCTTGTGGTTTTTCACAACAAAATTACACATCTCTCGACATTTTTCTTGGAAGATGGAAAGCTTAAGCCCTATTCGGAACCATAATCCACAAGCTTATTCGCTGAAATTATATTAGAATCATCAAGAGACTTTGAAGACTTTTTTGTGCTCAAAGTTCCATTAGGGAAAAGACCCGTTGTTTTAGATTTCGAACTCACCTTTTTATTCGATAACAAGATTGGTTCGGACGATGATGGTTTGTGGATGCTAATCTCCAAATCTTCAACTTCAAGCTTCGATGTAGCAATTTCCTCCTCTTCTTCAAACCCATGGAATCTGTTGTGACCTTCAAACCCCGGCGGAATAGAAGGATCAAGTGATGTTGAGCTTGCTGCTTCTTTAACCTGATGTGCCCTTTTAAGGATTAAGGAATACTCAGCCTTACTCTGAGTAAGGAATTGTAACGTCCAAAGAGTCTTGAGAAATCCAATAGAGATATCCCTCAGAAAAAGATCAAAATATTCATCATAACTCTTTTTTCCTAGCTTTCTTGGCGAGAGAGTGAGCAGCACTATTTCCTAATTTGTCAATTGACTTGCAAAACCAATTACATTTACTAAGAATCCACTTTTAACTTGTAAAATATTTCCCTGATCTGCCAAGTGAACCGATGGCTCAAACTCATTCACAAACTTCACCATAAGCTCAAAATAAGATTCAAAAATAACTCTTCTATAACTTAAATCAAACAACCGATCATGAAGCCTCTTTTATTGCAAGACGCTCCACCTATTCAGCTGTTTTAGGGCATTGTTCGGTCAAACCCACTGGCGTTGGTATGTCAAGCTAGTTGTCAGTTTTAGGTGTCAAAACGCAATTCTCGATTTAGTCTACTATAGTTTAGATTTTAGAATTGGGATATAGATGAAGTAGCAGAGACCTTGAAGATGAAGACTGCGTTTACAAAGAAGCACATCAAATATTCTTCATCGACAAAAGGTTAGTAAGAGTTATTACTTTATATGAAATTTCTTCTATCCTACTTATTCTATCTTTCGAAATAGTCGGCTACTTTAGTAGAGTTATAACGATTGATATTTGTACTCTTGTCTACATAACCATGAGTTATGTTGGTATGTGTTCCCACCATACTGAGGTTACAAGGTGCATGAGATAGATTCAATACCTTTTCCGTAGCAATGGTTTGCTTGCAAATCACATGTGAATCTAAAGGAGTACTCGAGAGCAGAGTCCATGGATTATAGTTGAGGGCGACTCACACGTCTAAGTACTGGCCCAGCCCAAAACTTCCACTGGATCCAGTTTAAACCCTAATCTGAGTGATGGCGGTTCACGAACCGGTTCCTGAACAGTAGCTCCGAAAATTTCTTCTGAGTCCCAAAACGTTGATATGTACACGTACATGTACATGAACCACAGATTCAATGCATTTGGCCGGAATTCAGATGAACGGTTCACGAACCGTCCAAGTGAATATTCTGCGGGATTTTTACACCGGTTAAACATCTAACTCCTTATCTCTTAGTTGGACTTGGTTTATCACGAAAATATCTTATGTGGTTCATCTAACGAATCTCAATGAGTTAATAATATAAAGGTGTTCTCATGGTCATTGGATTTCTATCTTGAAGTGGTTAAGAGCTAACAAACGAGTTGGCAGATAATGTTAAAAGATTTCCAATTGATATTAACCTAGGGTTTCTTTGTGTGCAAGTCAAGTAACGGGCACGTTTCACACGGGCACTTGCTAACTTGAGGTTAAGAAATCTGTTGTTTTATCTCAAAGCAACCTATCTTATTGAGAGCTATAAATAGAGGATTAAAGAACGCAAACCACAAGCATCAAGCATACGTGAAGTTTCTTTGCGGAATTGATCGTAAACTCTTTGCACTTCGGTGTAAGATTGTTGTGGTAGTCATCCTCTATTAGGTAGCAGTTCCTATGTGGGATTTACCTAACGACTATAAAGACTTCTCTTGAGAGTTGGGAAGCACAGGTAGGCGATAACGTACCTTTGTGGTTGTTATCAGATTAACATGTTACCTTGGTAACCTGATCACGTTCTTGTCTATTCTACGGTCTTTCTCTTTTGCAATAAGGTCATTCAAGAACTGATATGTTACATACAAGGTTGAAGGAAGCAACGTACGGCTGCACTCGGTGTTGTAAGACCTAGATAGCTCCAGTTGTGTAAGTTTCATAAGTGATTCTTTTCACAACTGAGGTAGAGACAAGGTGGGCATAGTTTACTCGGTTTACTTGTCAGCCCCCGCTTGTAAAGTAGATTTCCGTATGACCTGGAGCAATCCGAAGAGAGTCAACTTACGTATGTTAAACTGAAAAGGACAGTTCGAAACATACAATCAGTAATTAAGGTTGCAACGCCGGCATTGTTGACATAAGCCTTTAACAGCGGTTAAAGCAACTCCTAGGCCTGTAAAGGACGTCAGCTAGGGGAATCAAGTGCGTATGGTCTTGCGGGATCCAAGATACATAAGGAGTGCGACAGTAGCCAATTCGCTTGGAGGGCTGGAGTTGGTCTCTGCTACATCCAGATCGAAGTCTTATAGTAGGCTAGCGTTTGTAGATAGTTAGTGTTGTGTGGTGTTCAATCTGGACGAGGTCCCGAGTTTTTTCTACAGGTCGTAGTTTCCTCGTTAAAAAGAATCTTTGGTGTCTTGTGTGCTTTTACTTTTCGCATTATATCTCTGATTATATAATTAAAGCAAACACAAGAAGTACGTTATTCGTAACCATCGAGTAAGTCCATAATTCATCCAGGGGATTTGCCAAGACTTGTCTTGAGTTGGACTGATCACTTGTGATCCTACTCCAGTTAACAGATTTGGATATTGATTTTTGAGATCGTCTGTATCTTACCATAAGACTCACGAGACCAAACGAAAAGTTAGCTGTATTTTGGTACCCTTGCTTTTTCAAGTGGTATCAGAGCAGGTAAACACATTAAAGACGTAATTGTCTGTGTTTATCGAGGCTTGTGAATTATGGAACAAAGCGCAAGAGCTTGTAACGTACCACCAAAGTTTGATGGCACCAATTACATATGGTGGAAGACTGCTAAGAGATCGTTTTTGTAAGCCCGGAATTTCAAAACTTGGGTCTATGCCGACAAAGGATACACACCACCAATTATCAAAGTTGGAGGTGAGTTTGTCCCCAAAGACATAGTGGATTATGATGAGGTGGAAACTCTAGCCGCTAAGCAAAACTATGATGGGCTTAACGCTATCATTCATGCAGTAACACTAGATCCATCACGTGGCCACATGTGAAACCTCGCAAGAGGCTTGGATTAGATTAAGGACCGTATTCGAAGGGAATTCAGCAGAAAAAGAAGCTAGACTTCAAAACTTGATGTCTGACTGGGAAAACCTTTGAATGCTTGAGGACGATACCTTTGAAGAATTTAACCACAAATTGTCGGAGATAGTGAATGCCTGTTACACCTTAGGAAAAGCTATTCCGGAAAGGGATATTGTGGGTAAACTTCTAAGGTCATTACCCTCAAGATACGAGTCAAAGAAACATGCCATCCAAGAAGTTCATGGCTTAACTATAACAAGAAGTGACCTTGTTGCTAAGTTAAAGATCTTCGATCATGAGTGAAAAGATGAAAAGAAATTTGTCGTTTTTGAAGCTGTAAGCACTCCGTGCACCTCCTCTCCACAAAAATTGTCATGGGCAGATGAGTGTGAAAACCTTGACAATGAAGAAGTGGAAACTGAACTGTCTCTGATCACACAACAATTGAAGGATCTTCTCAGATCTAGAAGAAACATGAGAATCCTTACCAGCACTAAAACCAAAATCCTGACAGGGATGAGGATGACTTTGTTTATGTGCAATGTTTCAAGTGTCGAGGCTTTGGACACATGAAAGTCGTATGCCCTAGTAAGGATTACTATAAAAGGGATAATGCTCTCTCTGCTCGGTTTTATGATATGTCTGACCAACATGAATTTGAACTAGAACATGAAGAAAGCAAATGCTTCAGATGAAGCTGACGATTAAATTCATAAATTCATCAGCAAGAGCGAGGACCTATTTCAAGAAAATCTTCAGCTAAAAACTGAACTTGAAAAGGTAGAGAAAACCCTTCTCCTGAAAGATCACGAACTTGAGAAATTAAGTAGTGATCTCTCCTCAACTTTATCAAATGCAGAGCGGAAGCGCGAAATAGAGAATTGGTAGGCAAGTAGAAGAATTGTAGAAGAATTAATTTGATTCAATAATAATTATATGTATATGTGTATGTGTATTACAATAGACTTGTCTCCTATTTATAGGAAAACAATAAGACTCATATTCCTAATATAACTCTAAACCTATCTTGAAGCCAAAGTAGTTCTAAAAATATTAAATGCCTAATTAATAATTACTTAGCGAAAATATATATCTTAAATTTAACGGATGTCCTACATCAGGCCCTCCTTCTTGAAAAGAATTCGTCCCGAATTGACATAATATTGTGGAAGTTGTTCTACATCAGGCCCGCCATCTTGAAAAGGATTCGTCTCAAATTGACGTAACACCGAAAAACAAGTCCTACATTCAGGCCCGTCATCTTGAAAGGAACTGGAACTCGACTTCACAAGATATTGTAGAGTCGACTTCACAAGATATTGTGGACGACCGTCCAACAAATAATGTACTTTGAATATGTAGACGAACGTACAACACAAAAGCTGATATCGACGTTGTCGGGAATAATCTTAGTAGAAAATCTCTTGAAGTATTTTTGACCGACAGAAATATTCTTATCTAGCTTTTGATCAACAACAACATGGGAACAAAACACTTCAACTTGATTATTAGGGAACTCACAAGAAGATAATACCGTTTCAGATATATTTGGCGTTGTTGTGGGCGAAATTTCTTCATCTTTAAATCCTGTTTTCATGACATGTTAGGTTAGAATCATAGATTTGGATTATATTTTTCGGTTTCAGAACTAATTACGCGTTGGTATTCAACCAATTTTGAGGCTTAAATTTGTAGTTACGTCTAGAATTTCTTAATCGACTGGGCCTTTTGTTACGTCCCAATATCAAGGTGTAACTAAAAGTTATGTCTCAGAATTCAAGGCGTAACTAAACGTGACATTTGCGCACAAAAAATCTGGATTTTTTGGGACGTAAATTCACTTTTTGAGGCGTAAGTTTTTTTTCAGATTTTTTTTAAGTAATAGTTAAGCCTAGGAAGTCAAGGTGTAATTTTTCTAGGGTTAGTTACGGCTAGGTATCCGGACGTAACAACAGGTTCACCTTAAAATTCAAGGCGTAACAAAAGGTCACGCCTCAATATTTAAGGCGCAACACATATAACCTAGATCCAAATCAAACTTAAGAATCTAGAGTTAGCCTAATACATGGACAATGCACACATTAAAACCAGAATTTTAGCAGCTCTCAAAGCACATAAACATCTTATGAAACAACAAGAACAATAACAATAACAATGAACATTTACAATCAGGATATGGGAGTTAACACCGACACTAGTGTTTCATTTCTTTCTCACGAGCACTATCAAATGGTTCAAGAATGATTACTTCTATGACAATTTATAACACCAAATAAAATTCACTCAATCATTTAAGCAAACACATAATGGACATCAAGTTACCAGCACACCCAAAATCAAATTTCACAATGCTTTAAACCCAATCAAAGATTCAACCTCACTCAATGATATGAACCTTATTATAAAAAACACGGATGAATTTGGACTAAAAACACAAATACTGCAAAATAACACCAGTTAATTTACAAAAAATTAGAAAACGGAGTTTCGAAAACTTAATTCGTTTTCATCGTCTAGCCACTACTCAATTTCTAACGGTGATTGATGAATAAATTGAAGAAACCACCTTGGAATGAGTACAAATCGAATAACAGACTCTGTCTGTGTAAGAACATAAAATACCATCTTCGTTCTTAGTACAATTGTTGAGTTACTAGAACCAATCAGACTGACTTAATGGTAAAAAGAAAATAATTTGTAAATTGGGTTTAATGTAATGGGCAACTGTGGCGGTGGCGATGGAGGAGGTAAGATTGGCTACCTTTTCTATTGGTTCTGACAGAGCTCCAGGCCCTGATGGATTCTCACGTAAGTTTTACAAGTTTTTTTGGGACATCACTGGGTCACATATATTCGAATTAGTTGTTCATTCTTTGAACATAATGAGCTTCATGCCTCCATAAATAGAACCAATATTGTGCTTATTCCAAAAATTGAAAACCCAACATTGCCTAATCATTTTAGACCAATAGGACTTTGTAATGTTATTTACAAAGTTATATCCAAGATATTGGTTGCAAGGATTAGACCTTTACTACCTTCTCTCATCAGCCCATATCAGTCCGCATTTGTACCTAACAGATCAATTCAGGAAAATATTGCTATCGCCACAGAGATATTTCACCATATATGCACCTCAAACCCATCATCAACTCCGAAGATTGCTCTTAAGCTAGACATCAAAAAAGCTTATGACTCCTTGAATTGGGAATTTATCCGACATGCTTTCCTCAATATGGGCTCCCTCCTCGATTTGTGCAATATATTATTACCTGTGTTACATCTGTTTCATATTCTCTGCTGATAAATGGAGCTCCACAGGGTAATATTATACCACAATAAGGCCTGCGACAAGGAGACCCTCTGTCTCCATATATTTACATTTTATGTGCATAAGTGCTATCTTCAAACTTGGCAATATTGCAGGCTGCAGGTGATGTTCAGAAATTTCACGGAAAGCTCCACAAATCTTACATCTAATGTATGCAGATGATCTCCTCATCACCACAATGGCAGATGATCTATCTTGTATCAAGTTGCGCAAGCTACTCAATGATTACTCACATTCAGCTGGCCAGCAAATCAACACACGAAAATCCTTGATTGTTCATCATCCAAAATTACATCCAGTGGTGGTTAACAAGCTGGCTACTTTATTTAGTTTCCCAACTCAAGATACACCTCCTCTCTACTTGGGAGTTCAGCCCAGATTTGGTAGACAGAAGGCATCGACTTACAACCAACTTCTCAATAGATTTGAGAGAAAAACCAAAGGTTGGATGTCAAAGTGCTTGAATCCAGCGGGAAGGCTGACCCTCATCAACACTTCACTTACCCCAACTGCCAATCATATAATGCAAACACAATTGCTTCCGGACAAGGTTCACAACCGCATTGACAAAATCTCCAGGAATTTTTTTGGGTCCATGATCAGAATGGGAAAAAATTGCATACACTTGGTTGACATATTCTCACTGCTCCTCGAGATCAAGGTGGGTTAGGAATCAGACGAAGTAAGGAGCATAATCAAGCGTTGTTGATGAACCGAATCTGGCAACTTCATCGACAACAACAGTCTATATGTTCTTCCTTGTGTCATGCAAAATATTTACAGGATCATCATCAACTTCCATCTCTTCCAAAGCCACAGAGTAATGCAAGCCCACTTTGGAAAGGATTAACCAAAGTGGCACCTTTGTTGCACAAGCATACATTTTCTATAATTGGGGATGGTCAAAGTACAACGATTATAGATAATTGGATTCCTCATCAAGCTGAACTGCAATAACCTTGTATCTCTTCTTCTCCGTCCAACAATGTGGCCTCGTTAATTCATTCTGATTCTCACACTTGGGACTGTGCTAGAGTTCATCTGTTATTTCCTCCTCAACAGGCGGATCAGATTCTCAGTCTTCATCTACCTCAACAACCAAGACCTGATAAGGTTATTTGGCATCTAACAGTGTCTGGTGAATACTCGGTTAAAACTGGGTATATGAAGCTTATTCAGTTGAGACTTGCCGACACAAATCCGCATCAACCAATGCTTCGACGCATCTGGAAACTCAACTGCCCACAAAAGATCAGGTTTTTCCTATGGAAAGTTATGAAGGAGGGGTTACCAACCTTTGACCTCCTTCACTCACGAAATATCACCCCCAATGGTCTATGTTACCACTGTGGCGTTTTTCGTGAAACCACTAACCACTTGTTGTTTCTGTGTGACTTTGCTTCTCAGGTTTGGTTATTGGTGTGGACACATCTTATGTCTGTCTACACTCCTCCAACTACTTCCAATGTCACAAGACCTACAACATTGCTGAACCTACTTCAGCTACACCTCCAGGATCATTTGCTAAGTTTGCTGCTGTACACATGTTGGCACATATGGCTTTCGAGGAATGCAACAATCTACAACAGGCAAGCTATGACACCTTCTCAACTATATCACTTGATTATAGTTATGTGGAAGGAATTTCAGTGGGCTTCTACTCATGTGGCGCCATACCTGCCTGACTCACCACAACAAGTCAAAATTGCCACTACCGGGAAAAAAACAAAAGATATTTGGGTGCACTGGACGTCTCCAACACATCCTTATATCAAGCTTAATACGGATGGTGCATCAAAAGGAAACCCAGGTTGTGCAGGCGCAGGGATAATTGCACGGGATTTTCGGGGTACATTAATACAGGCAATGGCTTCTTCTTTAGGTTATACTACATCTCTGGTGGCGGAAACTTGGGGTTTACTTCTCGCAGCTCGTATGGCACTCCGTCACAATTAGCAGCACATATGGATTGAGATGGACTCATTAGCTCTCTTGTTTATCATCCGTAATGGACCGACTTCAGCTCCTTGGTACCTTTGGGGATTGCTTCACGAGATCATCTTCCTACTACAGCAGATATCACATCTTCATATCTCTCATGCATACAGAGAGGCCAACAGAGCAGCAGATGCCCTTGCAAACGAAGCCATCTCTCGTCATCAACAAAACCCAAACCTTATGTCGACTTTTGTATGGGACTTGGTTAATCCCTCATTTCTCTCCCAAATTCTATTTGATGACAGAATGGCAAGGCCTATCAAACGTGTTGTAACAACAAACTCTTACACTTAATACGACACCTGGCCTTCTTTTCAAAAAAAAAACTGTGGCGGTGGCGGTGGTGGTGACGGAGGCGGCGGCGGCTAGTATTAGTAGTGGTGGCGGCGCCGGTGTTGGTAGTGGAGGTGAAAATAAGGGTTTTCTTTTTCTGGATTTGAAAGGGTAACTTAGACATTTTCTCTATATACTATGGATATCCTTTATCAAGACCTTTGGATAGTTTTAGTGGACTGCAGTGCCAAGGAAAACACTGCAACCCCAAAATCATCGGTTTTGTTTTGCTCGAGCAGCATAAACGAAGTACATGAACCCCAAAGTAAGGAAAAGTCGTTGCAAACTTAATTCGCAATTTTACCTTCCTTTTTTATATAGAAAACTGGGCGTGGCCTGGGAGACAAAAGTATATTTTTCTCCTTACCTTGTCTGTGACAGGAACATGAGTGACGATGAGTTATTATTTACTATACAGACTATACTCCATATATATATAGTACCATTAAAACTTGACTTCCCCGAAGTCGTTCTGCATATAGACAAGCATTTCAGCTAATTTCTTTGGTTTCCGATAAGAAGAGATTCCCATCTATCATATTTTGTCTTGACTCTTGAATACTTTATGCTACTAACAAACCAAGTGGGAAAGAGAGACATAACGGGAGAGTTGTCTATATTCCGCGGTGGACAGATTAAACACATTCACAAACATTAGAGTTTACCCGTTTTAAAAATGTGTAAACGTAGTTAGAGTTTAATCTAACAGTTTAGAGGTGCATATGTACTCATTGTGCATATTTGAGCACATAATAGCAATGACATGTTGATTTTTTAATTTAAGATCTTCAAAAGGAGTTCCTTGGATTCTTGTCCAGTTTGATACACCGTTACTTCACGGCATTAATTTCGCATCTAGCTAGTTGATCATTAACAAAGATGGCACACTTGGAAGAAAGGATGACAAATGAAATAGAGAGGAAAAAATAGCATTAGACTAAATCTCTGTTAGGAATAGGAATAAAGAAATCATCACGACCCACAAAACACGAGAAGAGTCAGAATTTAGAAGCATAGAGGAAAGGAGAAGAAAGTCGTATATCAACAACAAGATCCTTCCAACTACCTATAACTCTTTATAGCTAAGCTAAGCATACTATCCATGAATGTAAAAGCATCTAATCAAATTTTAATAGGGATCAGCCAGTGATTTGAGTGAGTGTCCAAGGAAAATGGATGAGCTCTATGGAATTTCACTGAGAGGTAATGTTAAGGAGCTCACTAAGTGGCGAGACGAGAATCCACACCTACCTCTTAATCCAAGATTTACAGCTCATCGTAGAACTCCTTTACACATAGCAGCTATGTGCGGCCATGTCAAGTTGGCAGAAAAGCTTTCTAGTATTGACATCGACGGCCAGCTCACAACGGAGAGAGACTTGCACGGATTCACTCCTTTGCATTTGGCTTCTGCAAGACCAAGCCTTTCTATGGTGAAAAAGTTGTTAGAAGCCAACACGGATGTTTGTATGTATACAGATGATGATGGAAGGACACCTCTATATCTAGCAGCAATGGACGATCGATATAAGATCGTAGAGGTGTTGATTAAGAAGAAACCCGAAGCCCTTAACATTCGATGTGCTCAGAATGGGACCATACTGCACCACTGTGTCAAACATGGCAGTTTGAAGTCCCTAAAATTGTTAATGGCAAAGGAATTGTCAAATGGGGATGCACTGTCTATGAATATGGATGCTATATCTGTCAACTCCAGAGATGATGATGGCAACACGATTTTGCACCTTGCTGCAAGTATGAATCAAGTGGAGGTATGCACAAACACATACCGAAATTTATATATAATGCAATTTATTTTTCTTGACAACTTATTATATCAAATTCATAATTACTATAGAGAATTATGTTTCATTAGATGTTTTAGGTCTCTTCGTTTCATATTTGCAGTTTGTAAAGTTTCTAGTCGAGAGCAAGAACACCGGAATCGACTTGAATGCCTTAAACAATAACAAGACCAAAGCACTCCATATGCTAACACAAACAGAAAGAGATACTTTTGATATTGGTTGCTTTCATTTTAAGAAGAAAAAAGAAATACCAGAAGAATGGCTGAAAGAGAGAGTGAGTGCACTGATGGTGGTTGCAACGTTAATCGCAGGAATTGCTTTTCAGGCTGCTATAAATCCACCAGGTGGTATTTTTCAGGATGACTCCTATGTCAATTCTCGTGAGAATCCTGTTACCTTTACTTATTATCTAGGGTCTGTGGATGGCTCCTCTCTGTCTACCAGGTTTGGTGACTATCTAAGTAGACTTATTCATCTGCCGCCAAATGATATACATGCACAACAACAAAATGCCACCAAGAGCTATAATTCCACAAAAATTATTAAAACCGCCACCTTCGTTAGGAATCTTTTAGAAACACTGAAAAATGATTCTTATGCTTCTGGTAATTCTTATGTGGAGAGCAAATCACCCGGTATCGTTTTGGAACACGAAAAGTGGAACCCCATTATCTCTGAACATAATCGTAATGCGAATTTCACCCCTTATCTCATACGCTATGCAGGGACACCGATATTGGCTTATGCACACCCGAGAATTTATTTTGTCTACATAATATGTAATGCAGTTTCATTCTTAATCTCTGTAAGCATAATCATGATAGTCATAACCGGGCCTGTGTACGAAAAATCTATCCATCAGCAGGTTAAAGTTCTTGTGTGGATGCTGTTTTTTTCAATCACTGTGTGGATCGGGAGTTACATAGCTGTATTCATAAGCATGTCTCCCCCTTTTTACAAAATTCAGAAAATTTTACTAAGGTCGTCCTACGGGCTACGGGGGCATTGTAATCCTGTTAGTTTGCATGTGTGGGTATCTGATCCGCCTGAAGTTGAAATATTGGAAGCAAATGATACTGTTGCACATTTTGAAGAAAGAAATACTAGTAGATCAGTTATATAAAGAGAACACTGAATTATTTGAACGCGCATTTTTGATTAGGTTCTTGGCGGTTCTCTATTTGTTTGGCCTGGCCACTCTACTCTTGTATACTTTATTTGAATAGTTGCACAAGTTGAATGTAGTATACATATGTAATGGTTTCAGCATAAGAGAAAGGTTGTTGTATGTATCCTGTGTTGGTTTCCAATCGTCTATAAATGTACTCCTAAATTTCTCGAGACTAATTTTGTGTTTCAAAATTGGAGCATGCAGCACTTCACTTGTTGTTGCTCTTTTTTCATCCCTTCGTTGAAAACCAAATGCAAGCTAGATAAGAAAGAGCATTGGAACGATTTAAACTGTAAAAACATTCTCCACTTCTGTATCCAAATATAACATTTGAATTTGTCCAGTTTATTTGTGTCAATTATTGTTTTGACAAGGAAATGAAATTGTTGGTGGAAAGTCTTCACAACTATATTTTAATTAAAAATGGTCATAATCTGTGAGATAAGGACAAAACATATCATTGAAGCTTGATTTTAAGGCTGCAAGAACCACCATTTATTTATTTATTTATTTATTTATTTTTTTAAAAAAAGAACATAGGTACATTAGATATTTTCCTAAAAAATAGGGAACTTAATTAAACTAAAAATATTTCACTAGAACTATTTTTTTTTATGATTGGTTTATTGTTACAACTGTCATGGGTTAATAAGGAAAAAATTAGTTCTAGTGAAATATTTTTAGTTTAATCAAGTTCCCTATTTTTTAGGAAAATGTCTAATGTGCTTATGTTTTTGAAACGGAGGGAGTATATAGGAGTAGTACAACCATGGTTACAAACATACCAATTAAACCAAGAAACCACTACTAAAAACCAGGCCACCAAATTGAAGTACTCCAATACATCGTAAGTAG
This sequence comes from Papaver nudicaule, assembly GCA_023529015.1. Classification (NCBI taxonomy): domain Eukaryota; kingdom Viridiplantae; phylum Streptophyta; class Magnoliopsida; order Ranunculales; family Papaveraceae; genus Papaver; species Papaver nudicaule. Next base: position 13,266 of record JAJJMA010095684.1, read on the forward strand.
TGTCAATGGTAGAGTCGATGATTCGATGAGACAAAAATAGCATCAATACAAGCTTTGGCCAGAGAGCAAAACACCAACTGAGTCTAACCCGTTCCAACAGAAAAAGGCTAGATGACCATCCACAAGAATGGTTTGAATTTGTTAAACGACTGATCCAGTAGATCAGAGCGTTCTCACCCTTGTACAAAGGGTAACCCCCAAAGAATAATCCAAAGACCAAAGCATGAGCTGAATATGCAGTTTCTGAATCCAAACAACGTCTTGTGTTGAGAGGAGTATTATAAACTCATAGTTGATAATTAATAAATATGTGAGGGTGAAAGACAAGTTGTTTTCTTAGTTTTAACCGGATATTGCCAAGTATGGTGGAATAAACATGTGTATTAATGAATGGTGGAGTGATCCTCCTTCCGCCATTGCTAGCCAGTTGAACTATGATAGGATATTCTCTGAAAGACATTTGTTGCTTGGATTGATTGAGGACTGTGGTGATTAAATAGGGACTTTGATAGTACAATAAGATAGGGTCATTTGGAAGTAATATGAACCTCCTTGTAATCCTATTTTTTTTCAAATGGCAAAACTGCCCCCATTTTTTTCTTCTTCCTCCTCAATCATCACTATCATAATCAATCATCACAAGCATCTTCATCAAGTCTCCATCGTTAATCATCACTATCATCTTTTTTGTTATCATCATCCTTCTTATATTCAAAATAAACATCCATAATCAAGTTCACTAACAAGTATTTGACAATCTTTTGCAACAGTTACGCATTGCAACAGTTAAACTGTTTTAGTAACTGAAAGAATGTTAGGCGTTGCAAATTTCGTTACTAAAAGTCGTCACGCTCGACAACCAAAGTCGTGACTACTCTAGTTCGATTTTTGGGTCCAAAATCATGGATTTTTTTTTAATGAAAAATCATCATGGTGTTCATCATCAACGATAATGACCCTGGTTTCAGTTAAAGAGGATTTTTTATTTTTATTTTTATTTCTTGGATTTTTAGAGATCTATTAGTGATGAAATTGTTTGTATGGATGAAGAAGATTATGATGTTAGTGAACTTAATGATTATGGATGTTTCTTTTGAATATGAGAAGGATGGTGATAACAGAGAAAATGGTAGAAGGACGATGATGATAGAGACGATGATAGTAATTAATGATTAATGATGGAGATGAAGATGATTGTGATGATGAATGAGGTAATAAACTAAGTTGTTTTTTTTTTTTTTTGTAAGGGAATTATAATAGTTCCATCACTTTGAGATACATATATGCAATTAGCTGGAATTGAACCTAATTTAGTGAGCTTGTTAAACTTGTTACATGTTGTTTCTAAGTTATCCTCAGTTTATTCTTGTAGAGCTATATTCATGGTTTTGTTATCAGGAGAAGGTTTCCGCATTTTGTTTTGAATGGTTTGATTGATATGTACTCTGAATGTGAAGATATAGATTTGGCTCAGTTGGTGTTTAATTGGATTTTCACTTGGATTCTGGTGCTTATAATATAATGGTGATGAGGCAGTTGTTTCATCATCCCTTCCCCGGAATTTTTTTTCTACCTTTTCATTTTCTTCGATTTGAAAACAAGAAGGGTCTTCGTTTCTTCATTTTTGTTGTAGTGGCTGGTGATAAGGCTTCTGCTGCTGCTGCTGCTCATGACTCTGTTGATGATTCTGCAAGGAAAATTCCTATTCCCACTGGTTAGGATTGCGATTATTAAGTTCATTTAGGTTCTTCTGCTCCTAATCGGCTTTCATTCCAAAACTCGAGCGGTTACCATGTCTTTGTGCGTCTTTTCTTCTACCACCTCTCTTCATTTATTGTTCTCCATTTTTTCTGCTTTACTGAGTGCTCTTCTTTCTTGCGCAGGATCTTCCTGAAGATGTTCTCCTTGTGCAGGTTCGCCAATTGTTTGTTCATATCTTGGGACAATTGGGAGTTGTTGGGGCTGAATTCTTCGTTGTTTCTTCTCGTAAGGATGCTGCGAAATCTGCATGCTTTGAATGCGAAGTGCTCTTTCTCGCACCGTTAATGTTGATGACGTCTCCGCTCGCATGGCTGCACAGAAGAAGGGTCTCCGCAAACTTGAGGTTGCTGAGGAGACGTTCGTTCGGATTGCTTAAGAGTATACTTTGCCTCGTCTCCACTGATTTCTTATGCTTGAAGTGTGTGCCTCCTATCACTCCCTTGTTTACTTCATCGGTCGCCTCGGGGCGTGAACTGTTGTTATTGTAATTTTCCTCTTGTGTAACAATTTGGTTTTCAACTTGTACGCTTGGCATCTTTTTTTTTCTTAAGATTTTATTAGCTTTATTTATCTTCAACTCCTCCCATTTTTTATCTGGTGACCTGTGCTCTAATTTCTGCAAAATAAATAAACATGATGGCAGACTCGATGTCACTTTAAATACGGTTCCGTGTTGGCCAGGCCTATTCATCAGTTATTATCCCAGATTGTTGGTTATCCTGATGTGCCCAGACTCAGATCGGCAAGTACCGTTGTAAAGATTACACATCAGTCGAGAGCATTCTCTCATTTCTTCCATAAATGTGTAAGGATTACACATCAGTCGAGAGCATTCTCTCATTTCTTCCATAAATGTGGGACTTCGCAGCATCCCTACGAGAAGAAACAACAGAGAATTCATCTTCAAGAACCCCCAATTGTTTTAAGATATGGGAAAACAGTTGGTGGGCGTGTGTCAGAAGAACATCCTGAGCGATCTTGAATAGAATAAAAGAGAAAATGAGTAACATAAAAGAAAACGAGAAGCAGCAAAAATCAAAGGAAAATAAAAGAGGAGCCTACAAAGGCATGCACACTATCGGAGTATGGAAAAAGAATCAGTACAGAGGGAGTAGGAGCAACAGGCGTCTGACCAGAAAAAGGAGATTCATAAGGGACTTCATCAGAATCCCAACCAGTAGCAGCAGGAGGAGTAGCAGAATCACGAGCAAGTCTTGTCACCAGCCATAGAAGAATAAATGAAGAAAGCTGAGGAAATCTTTGAAAATGAAGAAAGAAGATAAAGGGAAAAAGTTTTCGGGGAAGAGGCGATGAAACGACAACTGATTCATCACTAACAATTTATAGAGCACTTATCCAAAATTACACTCGGCACATGAATCGACGCGACACATCAGCAATTGACGCCACCGCAACAGAGAAGAAGAAAGGTCTGCATCAACGCACATCGAAGTCATCCGCAACAACCGACTAAGGAACGAACAAGCGCCAACAGAAGTCAGAAGCATCCGCAACAACACCAGAAGATCATGATAACCTCCGCCAATCAATCATCCCGAGGTTTGAAAAAATGGCAGATTGTGGTGTCATATTTCATATGTACCCTAAAGACCAATGCAACACGTTAGAGCCCACCGTTAGAAGATATAAGACAGCATAAGACCGGCGGACCCCTTCTACGGAGCATCTATCTAAGCGTAGGACAAATGGTCCTACGCGCCTCACAGATCCGCAAGGCAGATCCGAGTGTAACCGTCATAGTCTGTAGAATAATACATCCAGCTTAGTAGTACTGGATCACTGGGGGTCTGTCTCCAGTGATTACTATAAATACAAGACCACTTCCCTTGAGGAAGGGGATCGAGTGATCATTTCTAATACCATAGCTACTTTCTCTATCTTGTCTTGGTCTCTGGAGGCTAGTCTGGTGTACCATTGGTGTTGTTCAGGCCTTGTGCGGAACCACCATTGGGGGTTAGTGTCTGTTAGTGCGCATGGGTAGCAAGAGCTTGGGGTAGTTGAGCCTAGTAAATTTCTAGCAGCTACAATCACTTAACACAATCAATTTTAGCGAAACAGGAAGGTTAAGCTGATAGGGTAAATATCCTATCATTTAATTTATAAAATTAATTTATAAAATTTTATTTATAAAATTTGATGTGCTATTTTGATCGTTCCCATATTAATTTATCTTTATTTTAACGTTTCTCCTTCGTGAAAGATAACCTTTCATGTTGGTTAAAAAGATGAACTAAATAAATTTATGGTATTTTGCTTTTCAATCTTTCCTTAATTATTAAACGGTTCGACTAAGTTTGAGAAAATGACTAAAAATATGCCACATCATCATTAAAATGGACCCTTAGATATATAGCAGTTGATGGTTGTGACGATTTATCAAACCTCTTTGTCTACCGATTTGCTTTGAAATTTAAAATGAGAATAATTTTATTTTCTCTATCCCCTGGGCTATCCCTTAGAATTATCATCCGGCTCTCATTATCCGAGTAGCCCTTGAACTTGAGGTGGGTGGCCCAAACTGGCGTTCGTTTAGATAAGTGCTCAAAATCGGGACCATTGCAAACCATTGGATGGTGGACATCAGCTAAAAGATTGACGGCACTCATATAATTATAGCCTTCAAGCAATAAAGAGCAAACCTGTATAGCGCCTCCAAGAACTAAACCCTAAACCTAATTTCTTAAACCTTGTCTATATATTAAAACCAAAAACTGTTCAAGACTTCACAAAACATAACAATTTCTTCTTTTCTGTAAGCTTGTCTTTAGGTTCAGTCTCTTTATTTTTTCTTTCTGAAGTTCCTCAATCAAATCTCCATGATTTAGTCTAGGGTTTGTTTTTTTGTTTCTTCAATCAAATTATATCCATGAATAGGGATTATAAGGAGAGATGGCTGTGATGATTTAATAACTACCTATTTTATGAGGGATGTTTTTCCTTTGATTTGTAATCCAATGGATCCTTCTGAGCTCTCTCCTTCCTATTTTAATTCTGTTTCTTCTTTTTCAAATAACTGAGGTCTCTTATGTTTTTTGCTATTTCTTTTGGTTGTGGTTTGTGCCGTTGAGGTGATGAGAATTTAATCGGAATCATAACATGTCGATTCAACAAATCAGACTACAATTATCTGATCAACGGCTTAGATTTATTTATTTCTCTTGGTTGTGTCTAGGGTTAGTTTTCAAGGGGTTTAGGCGTCTGCTAATCTTTACATACAAAATTACCGAAATTACCAAGTGGGAATTATACCCACAGACACATTGATATGCAAAAGCAGATGCGTGCATTACTACTTTTAAACAATTGAACAAACTGGAAATTAAACTTGGCTCCTTAATGGTCGAGTTGTTCAACTCCTTGGATGGGCAACAATGAACAAGGAAGAAAAAGAGTTGGCAACAATGAACAAGAAAAAAAAAAAGAAGATGACTAATGAAACTTTAACATCCCCGAGTCCCGACTCGTTGACCACAAAAATATTAATAATTATAAAATAAAAAAAGAATATTAATAATTTGGTTTAGTCATCTTGAATATCTGTCAAGGTTGGTAGCTTTGAACTCCCTTCTTGCAATTGGCGGTGAAATTGTGGGATTGGCTTTCCAAGCCGTAGCTGAATGCTCACTCTGCTTACACTAGACACTGCCTTTACAATCTCCATTTCAGCTTCTTTTGCTGCCTCCTTGGCGTCTCTAAAAATATGAACACAAACAAAACATTATAAGGGTTTAAGAAGGGTTTGGCCATTTAAGAAGGGTTTCTAGGTAAAGACTCGTGTTACCGGATTAATATATCAGAGGGTGTGGAAACCATGATCTGGAGCAGTAGTTTGCCTTGCAGTACATGATATGTTATATGCTCAACTGCCATTTTCTGAAAACCATTAACGTACACGAATTAGACATGAGGGAGATGTTGCACTATAAAACCATGAAGCATAAAAGCAATACCTCCAAATATTTTGACGAGAAAATATTGAAAACAAGAGCTTCAATATCTTTTTGCTCTGCAGAAACATTCACACTTTGGCACTCCATTTCCTTGAGAGCTTGTTTGTCCGAAAATTGTGAAAATGAAGGATCTGCAAAGACAGCAGAATGTGAGGACTGAGTTGCATTAAAGTGACATTATTCGGGCTAATAAACTAGAGGGCTGTAGTATGTTGCATTAAACTGACATTATTTGAGCTAATAAACTAGGGGGCTATTAGACACTCTTGAAGTAACTGATAAACCGTACACACCGATGTGAATGAATACTTCAGCTACTCCAGAATGGGCCTGTTGAATTTGGTGACGGACACTCTCGCCAATGTCATGAGCAACACTAACACTTGAAAAAGGATCCACCTGTCCAGGACATGACAGTTGATGAAAATGTTGACTACGCACACTGCTATAAGCTATGTTAAAGAAAACACAGTAAAGGGGATACCTCAATGTGTACATCAAGATACATAGATGAGCCAGCCTTTCTTCCCCTCAAACGGTGGCATCCCTGCATATACCGTAAGTTATACAAAACCCTAAAGGTAAACTAATACATAAGCATGAAGTGTCACTATTCGGCAAAAGGAAGAAACAGAAGGCATTTAACGTTTCAAGCAACACATTACAAACTAAGTCAGAGTAACAGTGTAATACCTACCATCACACCTTCAACTTGGAGTATTGTTTGTTTGATAGGCTCTAAATCAGGCAAAGGGACCCCAGCATCAACTAATTCCATGACACTGCAAGTCAAAAGGTGTAACATGTCAAAAACGGAATCAATGTGAAGTCACAAAAAAGCTGTCCAACACTACTAGTTGACCATCAAATCAGCACATGTTACCATGTTAAAAATATCATACCTGTGGTAGCCAGATTCTGCCCCAGCTTTTAGGATCATGCCTGCGACAAGAAGCCCGGCAAGGGGATCTAGAAACTTCACTCCAAGAATAGAACCCCCTGTCATTTGAGGCAATATTTCAGCATTCAGCAAGACGTTAAAAGCAACATAGATGTTTATAAAAGCAATTCTCGTAACTCTGGCCAATTTAAAATTAGTTGTTGTTTTTTTTTTTTCTTTTTTTTTTTTTTTGCTCGATAGGTTAAAATTAGTTAACTTGCGCATTTGTTAAAATTAGATATCCTTCAGATTCTAAAAAAACAATTACAAATTAATATCAAGTAATAAACCATGGAAATAGATGTTCCAAGTAAGAGGCAATAAGGGAGATACTTACCAACCCCAATCAAAGCAACAACTGATGAAATTGCATCTGCACGATGATGCCATGCATTTGCCTTCATAAGTCCACTCCCTTCCTTCTCCCCAGCTCGTTTTGTGATCCAGAAAAGCCTAGCTCAGGTACCAAGAAACTAAATGATTCATGGATGGCGAAAACAGTAAAACTACGCTAAATAGAACAAGCGATTGAATTATCAATATTTGGAAACTAAATTTGCAGCTAATAAATACCCTGAACTTGCACTCTATTGGCTTAGAAACAAATCAAATTTATCACATAGTGAGGAAATAAGCATGTAGTG
>JAJJMA010095684.1:25581-50064 GCA_023529015.1 Papaver nudicaule
TTCAGAGTTCAAATGTTACATTGCCCCAAGTTAACTTTGAGAATCTTCTCATTATCTGCATAATCACCTTAATGACTCTAGGCCGGGCTCTTCAGTTGTAAAGAATTTAATCAGCTTTATAGCTTTACCTGATGGGTTATGTTAGTGTCGGCATTTAGGTTACGGAAATTCTGGATGGGGCTCATTTTCACAAACGTCTTTCAGAAAGCAATGTATCACTAAACAAACAATAAGTCGGGAAAATATTAACAAAAGTTTGACCATCGCAAATTTACGTTACAGGCACTGGTGATTGTACAAAGCAGTCGACTCGAAAAGGGAAGCATATGGGAATTACTAGTACTCAAGCAGGAGACTACATTAGGCGGCTCCATTGGATGACTTGGTACTGCAAAGTGTTTCCTTTCAAAATTTGAGCCCACAGAAACTTGGGCTCAGCAATCAAATAAAAACTTGATTTTAATGATAGAACATTGAATAAATGATCCTCCACTGACAATAATGTATGTTTTCAATTTTTTGGGTTTCCGTTCAGTTAACACTAAATCATCTACGCCATGTCCTACTCCCACCGTTTCTAGGTAGGTCTCGACGATCAATATCTCGTCTCCTGGACCAATTAGAACTCCTAGAATGCTGGCCACCACCACTCCCACTACCACCGGTATTATCCCACCCATTTCCATAGTCCAGGCTCCTATCCGGACTCGAATACCGAATATCCTGCTCTCTAACATACTCATTTCTCTCCCATGAAGGTCTACTTACTTCATTCCACTGCCATGACATTTCAGCAGCTGGCTCTTGTAAAGTTGGGACTGTGGCTGGCTTCATGATGTGATTATGCATTTGCCCATAATTATATGATGCTTCTGGTTGCAGCAATGGTAGTGCTGCAGCCAAAATATTTTGTTGCAGTGAACTCATGGTGGATTGTTGTTGTACTTGGTTAATAGAAGGGTTAGTTCTTCGTTGCGCTTGATAATTGGGAAAGCTAGAGGGCGGGCTAGCCTGTTGATTTAGTCCTGATGCATAATAATCAGAATTCAGTACTGGTTGGTGATGCTGGTTTGATGGTGCTTGCTGCATGTGGTACTTCATTACTGGATTTTTAGGCTGCATTAGACCTGTTGGATGACGCTGATCCGATACGGAAATGGTGTGAGAGGCAGCAACCGCAATCGATTGTGGAATAGGGTCCTTGGCAACTTCTGACCTCCATCGATTCTGCAAATGAACAAAATCAAGTTAAAAAAGCAAAAGCAATAACACTACGACCGAAATACTAAAGAAGAAACCCAGCAGAGACCCGCAAGGATGTGGTTTTTCACTCCCAATGGTTGGGACAAATTTTTGACCCACCAGACGGGTGAAGGTGTTGCACACCCATGGTGAGGAAAACCATTCGTAATCTTGCCGTTCAACAGCAATTAAGGCATTACGAGTTTCGGCCTAGCTCACTCGGGTTGCATGTGTATGACAAATAGGAAGATATATACAGTTTTATTAACAGTTTAAATTACAAACCATTCTAATTTCTGATGGAGGAGTTGGAGAAGGAAGAGAAGTCATATCCAGATTCGTCGGGTGATTCCCGCCAACAAATCCATTTGAAACTCCAGTTGTTTGGCCTAGTCCATTTTTCTTTATCATGTCCAGCAACTTAACTGTCTCCTCACTACTAATATTTCCACCTTGTCCAGATGTTAATGCAAAAACCAAATCCGGGTTCTTGAGAAGTACCGCCAATAATTCAAGATCAGGCTCTGGTTCGGCAACACTTCCAGTACTAACAGGAACCAAGTAGGAGGTGGAAGGTCCTGTCACAGTTTCTTGATGGTATAATGAGTTATTTTCAGCAGCATCAACATCTACAGGTTGCTCAGTTGGAATTTCTGGGGTCAAGGTATCATCATAATCCATTTCTTGATCCCATGGCTTCTTCGGATCAGATGGGATATCTTGGATCCTTTGATAGATGGTTTCTCTCTCCCTTCTCATCCTGTTGCTTTGAATTTCAATTTCTTTGCTATTTTCGCCAACACCAACTCTCCATAGACTGTTGATTTTAATCTCTGCAGAATGGAGTATAAGTTTGAGAATTACTTTGTACTAACATAATTTCTATCACATAATCAAGCACAGATACTGAAAGAACACATTACTGAATTAAGTAAAAAACAACCAAAAGGTCTATTACTGAGAAAAGTTCCTCAGATTTGAACTTTATTCGCAAGTTTTCCAAACCAGTAATAATCTTAGAATCTTAGGGAGTGGAATTTTATTGCCCAAGGACATGGCCAGACTTTCATTATGACAAATAATTTGAGATTATGCCGAACTTTCCTTATTAAAAGGGAAACCAGAATATTGTTTGCCTGATCTTTGTCAAGTTTACGTGGGTCAGTTAAACCAAGAAAGAACATCTGAACAACCAATTATACAGTGGTTAATGTTTCGGCTAGCCAAGCTCTTTCTTTTGCTCTCTTGTTCTCTTTTTGTGTTTACAAGTAACCCATAGTAATTTACAGAGGAACAATTATTTTTAACCAGTTGATTCTTCACAGTAATCACCGGGCCATACTTCACTAATACTAGAGTTGGTGAAATCTGACATCCTTATTAATCTCAGAAAATGCTTTACATGTCATATCTGCAGTCATGGATTATGTCCCCATCATTCAATACAGTCAAAAAAAGATAACAAAGAAGCTAACAGCTATCATTTGATGGTGAAGCAAAACGCCTATAGTAATCCGGAAAGCTCACCCAGTCTACCAATGTTCACCTGGATACTCACAGGCATGACCAAATCCAGGAATACTAAGATAACCTAAAGCATTATAGGTTTACTTTTTCACAGGTGTACTTTATACTTAATCCAGTGGGTGCAAAAAGACTACTTCAAGCTGACCTCGAAGTCTGTCATGAACAATTTACAGGCTTATATACACTTCGAAAAAGCAGCACCTTTGATGCTCCAAAGATCATGTCTTCTTTTTCGAGTATTTCTAAAATCATTTTTATTGTAAGCACAAAATGAAATATTTATAGAGAAGGTCAAAATTTTCTACATGAAAATCATTTGATGATGAACAGTGAAGATAACCACGAAGAAGACCAGAGAGTACTAGTGTACCTGGTGGCATTTGCCATGAGATTCTATCCCTCTTCAACTTATCCAGTGAGGGACGATCCTGGGGGCTCGAGCTCGACTTCGAACGAATAGACGTTTCCAGCGAAGTAGGAGTAGTTTCTGAGGGAAATACTAAAGGCTTTCTAATATCCTCAATCTCCGGCCTAACAGGAGAAGCTCCTAATGGAAGTACTACAGTGTCTCGCATTTCCTCCAGTTGGGGCCTAAAAGGAGATGTTTGTGATGCAGGTATTACGGGTTTTTCCATTTCCTCGATATGTGGTCTAACAGGAGAAGTTACTGATGGAAATACTACGTTTTCTCTCATTTCCTCGATTTGTGGCCTAACAGAAGAAGTTTCTGATGGAAGTATTACAGATTCTCTCATTTCCTCAATTTGTGGCCTAACAGTAGTAGTTTCTGATGGAAGTATTACAGATTCTTTCATTTCCTCATTTTGTGGTCTAACAGGAGAATTTCCTGAAGAAGGTACTGAAGGTTTCCTCATATCCTCATTTTTTGCCCTCGCAGGCGAACTAACAGACGGTGAGACCAAATGACCGAGCTGAGAGACTGATGCCCTGCTTGAACCTTCGGTTTTCGGTTGCTGATTTTCTTTAGGGGACGTTCCACTCTTTCCATACTTGCTCCTCATGAACATTGCCCGCATCTTCGCTTTTTGAATATCGTCGGCTGACATGGGACGGCCTTGGTTTGAATTAACAGGTCTTGCAACCTGAAGGCTTCTGTCAGTGGTATTCCGTCCCGGCTGTTCCACGAGGAGAACTTTTCGCCTTTCTCTTGATTCTGAAACTAGTCAAGAAAATAAATTGTACCATGTCTAAAAGGGCATGCTACTACAATGTAGTCAAGTTATATATAATGCCCTGTATCATGAAATTCAGTTCGTTTTCTTCACCAATTGTACCTAACAGTTCTCATATACAATAACACAGATAAAGCAAAAATCCCCCCTTAATCTAAGTAAAAGGTCTTTTTTGCCAGTTCATATTAAAGAGGGATCATGCTGTCCCAGTGTGTTGCTAGATATAGTAGCCATAATGTCTAGGTACCATATTCTCGTGTTTCTCCGCAACAATCCAAATCCAACAAAAGTGCATGATTAGAATCGCATGAGTCAGGGAAGGTCTGACACACCAATCAATAAGATAGAACAGTCTGCTACTTCATTGTTCAGGAGAGGACTAGTGCATGTCTAGCATATGATCGTCTATCTTTCCATTCTCCCCCTTAAGTTTAAGTTACTAGACGTATTTGAAACACTTCTCTGATCTAAGCAGGGATCTCTTATACCTTCGAGTTTCATTAGTTTTTTTTGGGATTGGGTACTTATAGCAGGAGGTCTAGGTGTGGTACTAATACCTACAAATCAGATTCTGCCATAACCAGGGTTACTAATACCTACAAATTTCAGAGGGCTTAGTGAGAATTCAGCTTAAATCTACATAACCCGACCATTAACCTAGTTACTATTTTGTATATTTCCATTGAATGCTGATGTGACAATAATCTTGCAAATTGATAAAACTGCCTTGAAGAAAGTTCGCAAAGGATACGGAAAGATCCACCGCGCATGTTTCGCTTATTTGAATCATCTCCGGGAGCTGTGAGCAACTTTAGCGTCTGGGAAGGTTCTGGTTTCCTGTAAACAAGAATGATGGCATTATTCAAAAATAGAAAAGTTCCAACCTAAAAAAACATCAAGAACACATCTAAAGGCTGACTGGGTGTTCTCTTCTCTTTAGTATACTTTGAACAATGTCTAATGTGTTTCTCTAATTGAGGGTCTTTCATTTACTAATGATAACAAGTGGATACCAAACAAAACACCATCTACATATGTTTTATAATGAAGACAGATTTCCACTAAACGGTTAACAGTTAATACCTGCAATTTTCTGAACCTTCCAAACTAAAAGCAATAATGTCCTCCTGTACAGCATGAAACAGAGGTAAGAAACATTTCAATATTTACAACCATCGCTTGAAGAAACCCAATGCACTAGTGTCATAAAGCACTTACAGGGAGATCAACATTCGACTGCGTCTCATTGTTAATCAATTCACCGGTCCTGCAGAATATTTGATAGCATTGTTACACGAAATTGATGGGACAAAAGGTTCTAGCAAGAGAAGGTATGTAATTACCTCTGTTTTTTTGTATTGCCTCTCAGTATATTGTTACGGGAATCCGTATGAGAGGATTTATTCAGGGTGTGGCTTCTAACAAATAATTTGCTCCATCTTGTCAACAGAACTTTTGCCCTGTTTGATATGTCTGATCTTCAAATCAGATAAATGAGTTTCAAAGGTCACAGCCAGATATAATAGAAATACAACTAGGTGACAGACTAGAGTTGTTATAGACTGTTGCTGTAGTTCTCAAGAAAATATATGATCGTAATTTTTAATAAACATCCTTGTTACTCCATGAGAGGATGGACTTCGCATGGATGTTGTTTGAAGCTAGGGTTAGGTATAAATTTGGAATAACACCATGGAAAAATATAATTACTAATTATGCATTATTTTTAAACACAAAGTCTCCCAAAATAAAAGACTTGCTTAATATCTCGTATGAGAAGTACGTTTAACTGTACAACAAAAGGTTAAGAGGCTAGATTTACGTTTTTCTTAAAGAACTCAAGAAAAAGACGATGCTTTGGCTGCCGAGGCGTCCCAGCCAAAAGCGGTAAATTTGACGCCTCGCCGGCACCTCAACAGCATCTCAGACTACATAGATAATAACCTTGTTGGGTAATAAGGTCATTCACTGGCTATAGACGTGATAAAGTAACATCATACAAAAACATCATACAAATTATTGTAACATAACACACCTGATGTTCGGTAAAACCGTAACCTATTAACAGTTTGCAATACTGCCGACATCTGGAGCGGAAGAGCTTTTTGTAATGGAAGGTGGCAAAGAACCTGTGTAATCATGATCTGGTGAGACACATATTATGAGGAGATTACATTGTACCAAATACAGTGTAAATATTGCAATACACACCTTAAGAATAACAAGAAGAACAGTGGTTTGCTCTTCTATAGTTGCATCACTCAACCAGGCCGCCAAAATCATCAGACCACCTTTGGTTAGAAACCTGAGTAGCAATTAGCGAATGACTATCAGGCAAAGAACTATGAACCTGCATAATCTAGTCAGAGGCAATTGATGAGAAGTAATGAAGTACCAGTATAAAACTGAAGCATTTTGTATCCGCATGATCCACTCCATCAGCTTCACCTGGCCGGAAAATGTTTCCTCTTTCCGCATCATATCAAAAATATTATCAACGAAGTTTTTGTCAGAAGCATCTATTCCAGGAAAGTTTTCCTCTTGCAATGAACTGGAAGGCCCTTCTTGAACAACCATAGGGTCCATCGTATTCAAGGGAGTTCTATCAATAACAGAATCTAACTGAGCTTGATCAATAATAGAATTCAACGGAGCTTGATTGATATTAGTGTTTAACGGAGCTGGATCGATAGTAGGGTTTAAGAGAGACTGGTCAATTAGTGGGTCTGAGGGAGCTTGATCTATGTTCAAGGGAGCTTGCTCTATAATGTTCAACGGAGCTTGCTCTATAATGGAGTTCAAGGGAGCTTGATCACTAATGGAGTTCAAGGGAGCTTGATTAATAAGAGGTCCAGATGGATCAGAACCAGTGGAGCATCCATCTTGAAGTGCCTTAGGTGCATCAGTCTTAATTGCCTTCTCCCTTGCCAAGCGAACAAACTTCCTCACTCTTGAACGTTGACTAGCAAAATACTCTCGAACCTATTATTTTACTCAAATTTTTTAAGTCAGGAAACTTTCATAGAAGACGATAGACAGACGAGACTAATAAGAGTTAGTAACTTCGTGATTTTAAAAAAAAAAAAAAAAAAAAAAAAAAAACAATAGACAACCGAATGCTGTAACTACCTGTGTCAATGTAACACCACAAAGAGCACTTATCTCACGAGATTCCTTCTTACTTATCGTGTCTTTGATTGAAAAGACTGATTGCATGTACTTCACTGCTTTAGGATTAAGCAAATCCCTTGGCTTTTTCCCTGCAACCAAAGATATCCTAAGAATGTAATGGGGAATAAAATCTTAATACATACAGTAACACAAAGAAACGAATCTACATTCTAAAGACACAAATATGAAAATTTGCTTACCAATATTAATGGATAATGCACCAGCTGCCTATAACAAAGTACAAAAATTTGAGTTAGCAAACATATAAATTAACCCTAATTTGGTACTTTATCAACAAAAAAAACCCTAGCTTTTGATACAAAGTTTGAATTTTTCCTACGAATTCCTAACACCTAATTAAAAATCTCCAAATTAAAAATAAATAAAAAAAATACTCTTACCATTTCTTGAGAAAGAGGATTAGCGCCAGTAAGTTTACATTGTGTAACAACAATATTCTGAAGCTGATCAATCTGACTATGAAATAGGTCTTTTTGTAATTCCAAGAATCTTTGTAAAGACTCTGTAGAATTCCCAATATCTACTTCCATTAGAGTAGTAATCGTAGAAACCTCGGTAGATAACTCCATGGTCAATAAAAACCCCTCCTTTCGGCGATTTCAAAGATCTATGTAACATAGATATTGAGTATTAGGTTAGGCAAACCCTAAATTTAAAACTCATAACGGAAAACTCTTGTTACTGAAATAAAATATAGGGTTAGGGTTTCGTTTTTTTTTTCTTGGGAGTTTGGTGGGGAAGAAGGGGAGAGGGAGACAAGGAGACAGAGTGAAGAGAGATGCCGCGAAATCTAAGTAGTTTTGATCGTCGGGAGATGAGAACAAGTTTCACGCGCGCTGAGGGGAAGAAGTGACCAGTTTATCCGAGGTTGTTTGACATTGTTCGTGAGTTCAATCTGGGTTTAAAGTGAACTAGACTACATCTTTTTCGACATTGCTAATGGGGTGTATAAATTTGCTAAGGGGTGTGTTGACGCATAGTTAAAAGTGTTTTTTTTTTTTTTTTTTGGGTACACTCTCAAACAAATTAGTATCCCCATTAACGGCATTGTTCGTTTTGTCTTTGTTGTTTGTTTATTCAGCACTTTATCGCGATTCTTCTGAGAAAAACCTAACCAAATGAACCAACCCCAATGTTGATCCAACTATCATCTCTAAGAAGAAAGTTCACCCTCCGTCTTCTCAAAATCTAAGAGTGTGGATGGGCATTTTTATGGTTTTATGTTACTAAATATAAATTACAGATGACTGTTGTAGGTATAAGGGGTGGTTTAGTTGTATTGTCAACATTTATATCCGAAGGATATGGATGTATTTGTAACTGGCGGTCGAGATGTATCTTCAAAATTTTCATTCGATCAACTGAACTCCACCGCACTTTCGGTTCCAGGACAGTTCAGGATTCTCCTGAACTCCAGAAGTGTAAACGGTTCGAGAACCGGTTCACGTTCCAGGACCATCAGGATTGTCCTGAAGTGCAAAAGGGTTTCAGTTTTACGTAAATGACGGTTCGGTAGATATAAATCTCCACTACTCATTATCACGTGAACTTGATTTTTAACAACACATTCATAATGGTTCATGGAAGACCTTCTTAATGGTTCATTAAGCCGAACTTTCGCACATGGAGTTCTAAATCGAATCATTCTTAATTGTATGTAGAATATGACCTTTGTTCGAATGGACTATTCATGGTAGTCTGTTGCATTGGTTAACCTATTTCACAAACCTTAATGCTCTTAGAGAATTCGAACTCGATTACTCGATGTGTTGAGTTGTTCTCTGTGTATAATTCATATATTCATCGTTATGGTGTATGATGACTCGAGGAAATTACTGAATATATTTGCGATAAATTATTCTAGGGTTTTTTATGATGAGAGATTAAGTAGAAACTCCAAGTATTATTCAAAGTGCATGTTATGTGATTGAAGATGTACCATTAACCAGTATTCTCAACTCCTGATTGTTTCTAATAATTCTCTGCTTTAGTTTAATTTATTTTAATTCACTCAACATCCCCCCTGGTTACTTAAGAAATCGAAAATACATAACAACCAATTTCTCCCAGTGGATCGAATCTGTTCTTGCCATTATTCTATTATATATATATATATTGTGAAGGTTAAGAACTTAATTATATTTGTGTTGGTTGACAACCGATCAATATATTCGAGGTACCGCATACCGCAGAGATCACTTTTCCTATCTCCATGCGGTTCGCAAACCTAAACCCTAGGTTTTGTATCTGAAATTTCTCCAGAATCGCGACAAGTCTTTCTAATTTTTTTATATTCACTTCAAGAACGTATGTGAAGGGCGTTATGTTTTTGAACCTAGTTGTTGTGGATATGATCTTCTCAAGTATTCTTTGTCATAGGAAGAATTAAAGGAAAGGCATGTAGTTGCTGGAAATACCAAACAACACACCCAAGTAACTAAAACACAAGTGATGGAAAACAATATGGATAATACTCTCTCTCTTATTGAAATGAATGGTTTTTGATCCTCTTCTAAGGGTATAGGGTCTCATATTTATACAGATCACTGAGGACACTTCCCTCAGTGATCTAGTAATACTCAGCTATACGATATATATATGTACGCTATGTCGGCTATACACCCGTCTTCCCGCTGTGCGGATAGGTAGAGGCCCGCTATGCGGATATTCTATACACTTACAGGGGGCGGAGGATAATCCCTCCGCCTACTTACTCTATTGACAGCGGAGGACACTTCCCCCGCTGCGTCTCCTAAGCCCTAAGGTATTGCGCTGGCATTTAGGGTATATATGAAATATGGCACCCATAATCTGCCCAACTTTTTTATAAAATAAAGGAAAGTAAAATCGATGTGCTTGTCATGTCAAAGCAAAAGTTAGTGTATTGATTGAGGAGGAGAACATATCATATTGTGTAGTATCTTTAAGCATCGGTGCAATATGCTTACAAGTTTTATATACTACTCAATTGCATAACAACTCTGGTTGGACTACGTCTTTCTAGAACCAATATGTGTGGTGACTTTTGAGTTGTTATCTCTACCTTGAATCTTCAATTGCAGGAACACTCGAACATATTTTAAGATGTTGAAGATTACAATAAGATCAAGTACATTATGGTTAGAGCTAAAAGATTTTACTTTTTGAATCCATATGTAAGATTGGTTTTGTCACTAAAATTGACAAAGGGGGAGATTGTTAGAGCATTGCTCGGTTGAACCCACCGATGTTGCTATCTCAAGTCAGTTGTCAAGTTTAGATGACAAAAACTCAATCCTTGATAAGTCTACAGTACAACTCGGATTAGGATATGATTAGGTGTTCGAGACGAAGACCACTGAAGATGAAGACCGGAGCTTACATACTTGATAAAACATATAGTCCTCATTAAAGGTTAGAAAGGTTTACCTTTCAGTTTCGTATTTACCATTCTATCATTTAAAATAGCCTATGATGTTATTTATGTGATCTGAAGAATTTTATAGGATTATTATCTTAGCATTTCACATTACTTGTGATCATATGACTAAGTAGAAGTGAGTAGAGTTGTCTCTTGAAATAGACCTCAATAGTCTACGTGTTCATGAACGCGTTCATATGTTGGTGATAGGCATTTCAGAGAACGAGCAAGTTTTGTATGTACGCGTTTATATGAGTTCAGTAATTCTCCTGAACTCCACTGGTTGCTCTATGTTCGCGTTCATGAACACGTTCATATAAGCCATGGAAAATTTCATTGTTGAAATTTTCGGTCGGTTGTGTTTAGATTCTCGAACTCATACACAATCCGGCTCATGGAGCTCTTCCACATTTTCCAGCATGGTCAAACTTGTTTGAGCCGATGCCATCCTTCATTGGATCAAGGCGAGTCTTCTCACAACCTTTAGGTTTCGACCAACGAGTTAGAAGAAGATTGAGTTGGACCTCAAAGCACGCCTATGGAATTTTCTCTGTTCGGAAACTTGCTTGAGCCCTACTCAAGGTTGCTTAACTTTAAAACAAAGCCTCCCTTGATGATCACTACAAATAGATGACCTTCTGCAAGATACAACCTCAATCCTCTACACATCTGTGTATCCTTGCATAAAGGTTGGTCGTTATCTCGAAGTCCTTTTCTTGGACTACGACTATTTGAATGACTTCACTTGAGGATCGTAAAGCACAGGTCAGAAGTAAAATTCCTTGATCCTGTATCTTGGGTCGATTGATTTATTAAATCATACAAAGATAAAGGTGATTTTAAATGAAACTGTAAGGTGAGATAATGTAAAGAAAGTTGTTAAATGGTGCAGAAAATTAAATAAATTAAAGCGCAAACAAAATAGAAATGACTTCCAAAAAATGAAAACGACCAAAGATCATCGACTTTCTCCCGTTGCATCAAGGTTAAGTTGACATTCCCTTAGTCGACGCCAAAATGTTGATGTTGAAAATTTACCAGGCTAACTACCAGTTTACAAAGAGTTATTTCTACTTGTGGTGCACTAACAACATCAAAAACACTCAGAGGAAGTTAGCTCTCTTAGATAGCGGAGGCGCATGATAGAATGTCTCGCGGATACATTACTTCTGATGCGGTAGGCTCCAAGCCTCAGGTTACATTGGTGCAAACTATGGTAATTTTGGTGCAGTCTTAAAGATATGTATGGAATATGTCATCCACAAATACTTCCGCCTCAGCAATAACCTCCCCGTATAGCGCCTACCATCTTCACGGCACTTACCCAATGCTAGCGCTAGACACTCTCGCAGCTCTGGATTAATGGCATTGTTGTATTACCTTGGAGTTACTAGTGCAAGGCTAGCTACCCTCGCTCATTGGTACTAGGTTGTGTTTTCTTTTTTTCGGTGCAACACCAAGTTCTTTTCTAGCAATGGTATCTTCATGCCATCTTAATGCCCATGGTTAGCATCACCAGAACTCAACGCTTATTAACACCAGTGGCCCACTCTATTTGCCTGAAATGCATTAGACTCAACACAAGTTGTCTACATTAATGATTAGTGTTCTAAAGCACCACTGCTTCATTAATCATTTAAATAAGTCATATTCATGACTTAAATAACAATAAGTAATCATATTTGAACCTTATTATTAAATTATCACATGAGACTTCAAACATGTCACATAAGAGTTCTTTAAAGGGGTGTACTGGCGTTTTTCAACGGTTGCAGTGTGTAAAAAAATTAAGAATACAGACTCTGCCATGGCTGTAATTACTACTAAAAAAATCAAATTTTGTTACGGTAATGATTGCTCTTAGTTAGATCGTAGAAAAAACACGATAAAAGATGCACCATAAAATCGATGTTACTTTAATTTCAATAGTAAAGTAATTGGGTGATGATACAACTGATCTTATCGCTAGCACCAAATTCTTTAAAGTTAAAAAAAAAATAAAAAAAATAAAATAAAAATTACACCATAGTGACAACCATTTCCTTGGATCCGATTGTACAAAATAGGTAACCCTGATGCAATCGCGCTCAAAAGTAATGTCCATCCCTTACGCCAAATAGAAAAAAAGTCCTAAACATTTCCCTTCCGTTTTTCTTCTCCGTCTCGCACTCATCATCACCATTTCCATTACTTTCTCTCTCTAACCAAAAAAACTAGAGAGGGGAAAATGGCACAACCAACAACAACAACAAGAAGTTCATCTGGATTAAGTTATCCAGAGAGATTTTATTCTGCAGCTTCTTATGTTGGATTAGGTCAATCTTCCTCAAACTCAAACTCACCGATCTCAAATTTCAAAGATGAAACTGCTTTATTACTATACGGATTATATCAACAGGTAAACTATTCATTCTAACTTCTCACTAGATCTACGTAACATATCTGAATTTGTTGTTGTTTTTCGTTACTGCCACATTATCTTTATGCAAATGTCATTATTGGATTCGCATTGAAACTTTGTAATGACCTTGAGATTTTACTTGAAATATTGTTAGATTGCTGGATCTTATGATATGTAGCTGATCGGATCTTTAGATCAAATGAATTTTGGTTTTTGAGGTTTAGATTTTGGCGGGAATTTGCTAAAAGTATTGGAATCTGAATGTATCTCGAGAGTTTTGATTAGTCATATATGTTGAAAAAATTGCAGGCAACAGTTGGACCTTGTAATATTCCGAAACCTCGATTCTGGAGTCCTACAGATCAAAGCAAATGGACCAGGTTTGCATGCTTAATAAGAGATACTCAATTCGATTTTAATGTTGTTTTTTTTTTTTTTTAGCTTTTTAGTATTTTGTTTATCTCAAAGATGTTGGTCATATGTTCAGTTGGGATGGGCTTGGTAACATGGCTTCAGTAGAAGCGATGCGTCTTTTTGTGAAAATCTTGGAGGTAATTGCAGTTTTTAATGGTTTTAGTCTTTTTTGTGTGGTTTTTCTTTGAGCTGATTATGTACCGGTTGTTTCTTTGTTCAGGAAGAGGAGCCAACATGGTATTCCAGAGTTCCAGAATTTGTTATTGAGCCGCTTGTAGATGTGGAAATGAATGTGAGTCTTAAAACTTTAAAGTTGTAAATTTGTGACCAATCTAGTTGCTATATTTGGATTGCTACTCTTTATCAGATGCAAAAACATTTTTGTGAATCCCTTGTGCGTCACAGTTAACTGATATCATCTTCATGTTGAGATAACATTTAAAACTGGCAAGATACTGTGCTGTCGCATGCCTATGCTCATCAACCTTGATCTATAAGTTATCTTAAATATTGTTGTAATTCTGATACCGCAACTATACTACCTGTCTCCTTAGCTTGCACAATTCATGCTTTAGTACTTTACTAGCTTCTTAGTACCGTCTCTTTGTTGTTCATCACCTATGTGATAATGTGCACTGCACTGCACTGGTACTGGGTGTCCAGCAGAGCGAGCTAAAATTGAGGGCTCGTTGGGAACAACTTGAAAACAGAATAATTGAACCAGGGAGAAGAAAGCACATTCATGCTTTAAGTAATCGAAGACCTATCTCTGGTCCAAATCAAATTTAGGGACAAGAGATCTTCTAAAAGTTAAAAATCAGGTTTGATGTGTGTTTTCTCAGACCTCAGTTGTCTGTAGGTTTTTTGTGAAGCCTAGAGAATAAAGGAGACTGCAGGAACCAGTGCAGTGTCCACCAGTGTCAAAACAACCTTTTCTTTTTCTATGGTCCTTCTGTAAAAGTTCAGTTACTCGTCTCTAATGAAGTAATCTTATTATGACTCGAAGGATTTATGCGCATCCCGGACTGCCTATATATTTTTAAGAAGTGCACTTATACTATTTTTTCTCTAGTACTTTGGGAATGACGCGCTTTTATGTTCCACCTTTGCAATTGACCTAGACATGATTTTGTTGATTTGGTGCATCTCGTTCACATCAATTAACTACACCCTACCTGGTCCTTCTTAAAGTGGGCTGCACGTAGTAGGAATTAGTGAAGTTTATTGAGGCAATTACTGATTTCTTCCCTGGGAATTCATACAAAATCTGTTAGTACATTTTCTTTACTAACCTTCCTAAAGGTTAATGTTAAACTGTTCTTGGTCTATTGCAGAATACAAAGATGGAGTCAGTTGCTCCAAATGGAAACCATTTTCCCGAACCAAAAACCATTTCCACCGAAAATGGCATCCTTGCTGAGGCCCAGGATAAGGATGTTGTCACAGAAGGCGTCGGTTCTATTGCTGTCTATGATCAATGGATTGCTCTTACAGTCTCGGGTCAACTCCCAAAAGCGCGCTATGAGGTATCAGTTCTGTACTTGGGTTTTAAGCAGAACTAGTTAGCTTGAGATTTTCGCTACATTTATGTTGTACAAGGGAAATATTTCCTTCTGTTAAACTTCAGTTGGTAGTCGAGTTATTAACTTGGATTTCTGCGTCCATGCAGCATGCTGCAGCTGTAGTTCAAGATACAATGTATGTATTTGGGGGAAACCACAATGGTCGTTACCTTAACGATCTTCAGGTATGCAAGTATGCTTTGTAGAGTTCACTTATAATTTGCGTCATATTCAAATCATACCACTAAATTGTAAGTAGTTACAATTTTTCGTCCCTTCATTCAATCACTTTGCGGGGTTAGTCGTGAGGGAATCTTGAAGACTTTACATAGATTTTGGATTTTTATTTATTCATCTATTTGGTTTTTGTTGATATCAAAATCTATCATAGTTATTTAGCTAACTGAAATATGTATTCTTTGTTTCTGTGATAATGCAGGTCCTCGATTTGAGAAGTTTGACATGGTCCAAGGTGGAGGTTAGTGCAAAACCAGAATCTTCTGAAGTGTCTCCAGTACCTCTGGCTCCCTGCGCGGGCCATTCCTTGGTTAGTGTGGCATGGGTTTCTTTATGAATCTTAGGAAACAAGCTTCCGCATATCACTATTATAGTTGCTTATATTCTTGGAATCCTGTGCATTATGCAACACCCTCTTAAAAATACGTATCGATTTTTGTATTGGATAGATACCATGGGAAAATAAGCTTATTTCAATTGCTGGTCATACAAAAGATCCTACCGAGACTATCACAGGTTGGCCTTAAATCGACATTATGTTTGGTATTCCATAATTGTTCTATTCCTCTACATATATATATTAATATTTATTCTCCATGGCAGTAAAGGCATTCGATCTGCAGTCTTCTACTTGGTCAACATTAAGGACTTACGGGGAACCACCGGTATTTCATATGCCCCTTTACTTGCAAATGGTTGACAGTAGGATGATTTTTCTCTTTTTCCCACAGTGAAAATGTACCACTTTGATGTTGTAACATATTTCTATCAATGATTTGTTAGGATTGTGTTGAAATTCGTTAAAAGGCGTAACATACTGCACTATGCACCACTAGTGCACTTCAGCACTTTGTTATGATGTACCAGACTGCCTAGTTGCTAGAGCCATTCATTGATAGTATATAGTATTACATCGGTAACTTCATAACCAGTTTATATATCTAACATTTTCCCGCCTACGTGAACGATTGAAAACCTAAATTTTAAGGTGCTGATGCTGATCAGAGTTTTATCAATTGGGATATCACTTCTTGGTCTATCATTTCTCACTGTTAGGATGATCAGCACCCAGATTTTCATAATTTTTGGAAATTTTCTGCTACGTCGTAATCAGCCTTTGTTCATATATTATTTTTGCATTGTACCCTATTAATGCTGTTTCTAGAGAAGTTCTCAAACATCTACTGGAATTTTCCAGATCTCACGCGGAGGTCAGTCTGTGACGCTTGTTGGAACTACATTGGTCATATTTGGTGGTGAAGATGCAAGTAGATCTCTCTTGAATGATCTGCACATTCTTGATCTTGAAACCATGACCTGGGATGACATAGATACTGTGTAAGCGGCTTGCATAACTTCTGACAGACGTCTTTTTCTTTTCTCGAGTCTCTTTGTTGGTCAGTCAAGCTTCAATACTATCACATCATTTTTGTTTGCATGACATCTTAACAGTTTTATCTGGTACTAGTTCTTTTATATGCTTGCCATGAACTTTACTTCGCTCATAATACGTAACTTCTTATTGTTGTACGAAAAACTCACCTCATAAAACAAGGCTTATCTTAGTATCAGGGTATTTAATTGTTTGAACCTGTGGGGACTTCTTTTGCAGCATATTTAATTGTCTTTCTCATTAATCAACCCGGAACACATTATATTTATTGTTGCTATGCTTAAGAAACAAAGCTTTAGGAGGTCTACCTACCTCTTATTAGTTTTTCTGTATTTCTCTTATTATTTTTGCAGGGGATCGCCTCCTTCCCCAAGGTCAGATCATGCTGCTGCAGTGCATGCAGAGAGATACCTTCTCATCTTCGGTGGGGGTTCACATGCTACATGCTTCAATGATCTACATGTCCTTGACTTGGAGACCGTAAGAGAGTTTCCTTTGAGTCGGATAGTCTTTATCTTGCCAAAGAGACACTCTTTCTAGTTTTCCAATTTATATTATGTCTTTGTTGCAGATGGAATGGTCAAGACCGAAGCAACAGGGTAGCATACCAACTCCACGAGCTGGACTTGCAGGTGTAACAGTTGGCGAGAATTGGTTTATTGTTGGTGGAGGCGATAATAAAAGTGGTACGTGGTGATAAGCTTAAATTTAAGTTTTTAAAGTAGTTTCGATTCTGTACAATCTGTACGTAAATTGCTCTTTGAGTATCATTTGGCTTAACTACAGTACAACATGAACACGTATTAAAAAAGCGAAGACAACCTTCACAGAGTGCCGTCTCTTTGATTTTTTTAAAACTACTAATTTTCTTCTTTGTATATTCCTGCAGGTGCCTCAGAAACTGTAGTTCTTAACATGTCAACTCTTGTCTGGTCAGTTGTAACAGCAGTCCAAGGACGTGTTCCTATTGCTAGTGAGGTAAGGGTTGTTGAATATTTCTATTACTAGGCAAGTTGGAGTGAGGAAAATGCAATCTCATCATTCAACTGAGCTTGGGTTTGAAAGAGAAGATAAAATGTGTACCATATGATGATCCACTGCATGGCTAAGTCATATTTTCTTTCATGCAATTGAAATAAAAAGGTTGATTGTGAATGTTTTCTCTGCCTGCAGGGCCTAAGTTTGGTGGTGAGCTCCTATAATAGTGAAGATATCCTTGTGGCTTTTGGAGGATACAATGGGCGATACAATAATGAGGTCCAGAGCAACTATGATTCTGTTGTACTTCATTTATCTTTTGGCTTAGTGCGGCCCCCCCCCTTAATTGTGTTGGCTGATACTTAGGTTAATGTTCTTAAACCGAGCAACAAGTCAACATTGCAATCGAATATAATGGAGAGGGGCATGCCCGACAGTGTTGATGTGCATAATGCAACAAATGCTACACGAGATGTGGAGTCTGAGTTTGAATCGGGGAAAATAAGGGAAATTGTCATGGACAATGCTGACTCAGACCCCATGGTAAGCCATATTGTGGAACAGATGAACTCCACCTTAGCCTCAGGTAGTACTTGTGTGGATTTTGTTTAAATTATAAAGGCCAGGGAAGATTCTTTAACAAAGATTTATTGTAATCAAATTGCATTTGACAAATGTTTCTGAAGTAGAATGTTTGATCGCTAAAGCTGGTTTTTCACTCTACCAGGGATCTGGTAGGCACAACATTAAAAGCGGCGAACAAAGTGAACGAATTATAGCAGCCCTAAAGACAGAGAAGGATGAAATAGAAGCTGCATTTACAAAAGAGCAGTTGCAAACCCTAAAACTGAAGCAAGAGTTAGCAGAACAATATGGTCGAAATACAGATATTAGCGAGGCAAGCATTTTAAATTTGGTCAATCGTTTGCACAAATGTTTTGTTTCCCTCAGATTACGCAATCAATATATATAGTATAACTTTAATCATTTTAGTTGTATTATTAAGCACATTTGTTCACAAGAAAATACTCTTGCGACTAAGTTTGAGTTGTGAATGACCCTCTCCAACCCTGAATTTGTTGTTTTGTTATTTCTTTATAGGAACTTCAATCAGTTCGTGCTCAGCTTGCTTCTGAGCAGTCAAGGTGTTTTAAACTCGAGGTATTTGTTTACCATTCTAACTTACTTTGTTGAGCTTTGATATAAAGTCTCTCGTTCATTTATTATGCTCAGTTTTTCACTAATCTTGTGATGTGAAACTGCAGGTTGATGTTGCAGAGTTACGGCAAAAGTTGCAAACAATGGAGACCTTACAAAAGGAGCTTGAACTCCTTCAAAGACAAAAGATTGCTTCTGAACAAGCTGCCGCAAATGCTAAAAAGCAGCAAAGCTCAGGCGGCGTTTGGGGTTGGATTGCAGGAAACCCGACTCCTCGTAACCGTAAATCAGAAGACGATTATGACGACGAGGATGAAGATGCCTGAACTGTCTTCAAACCTAAACTCAGTTATAGCCACTTGTAATTTTTGTTTCGTTTTTCGTTTTTCTTCTTTACATTTCATTATTTAGTTCCTCATCAACTATTTTTCTTAATTTTAACTCGTTCTTTCTAGTGATGGCAATAAGTTCAGCTGTATTGTATCTTCTGTTGATATTATGTATTTTTCTTTTTTTTTTGTAAATTTTGAGATATAGCTTAGGAAAGACTGCTGTCTGGTTTTTTGGTAACCAATATTTATGCAAGTTGTATACGGGAAAGAAGAAAATATTAATATTTTGATGAGTTAAACAAAGAGATCACTTAATCTTTAACTTTTTCTGTATTACTCTTTTTTATTTTATGCTTTATTGGATTACCAAAATACAGACCCTTCAGTTCACATGTAATTAAGATGCATGTGCTCAGGTATACTCGAGGTTAGAGAGCTCCGAGGATCGGTCTTCAACTGAGTTGACTCGATTACACCGTTTCAACCTTCAACCTTTTTCGTGTTCTTAAATTTCACATTGCATGTCGTTTTTTCAATTTCAGAAACTCAATTAAAGGCATATTACTTGATTATCTTCATAATTTGAAGGTATGTTTTTGGTTAAAGATTAGTTGTAGACCTTCGGTGTTCATTGGCCTAATTTAGCTCGAACTTCGGTGGAGAAATGTTGGGTTAAGAGATTATATCACCTTGATTTGTGTTTTTTGAAGCTGAATCAGTCCTTATTTAGGGTTCCATCTAGTGTTTCTCTAATAATCATTGTTCATATTCTTCACCAAATCATGGCTTGTTTCTCTGTTTCTTAATCTCTTGTCTTTCTACTTGCTTTGTTCTGCCTATATGCAATTGATTCACTAGGTCGCAACAGTTAAAATTCGCAGTTAGCTCAACCCATATCTCCTTCCAATTTCAAGCTTTGTATTTACTTTTTGGTTGTTCGTTATTTGTGTTGATCCTTCGGATTAACTTGGTTACAACGAAACTTAAAAGGAATCTATAACCCAGTAGATTGGTGGTCTGACTCGATATTGAGTTGGAAGGAAGGATTTAAGAAGATCTTGGTGCCTGTACTAACTATCAAGTTGAAATCGGTGGTCCAAATTGGTTTTTGACTCGGATACAAGGATTTTAGAAGTTTTCAGAGCTTATTAAGTTTGTCAAGTTGTAATACTTTAGTTCATTCCGCCACTTTCCCATATGTAAAATGGGGAATTAGTTTACAATACCTTTTGTTTCTAGTTGCGATGTTTATAAATAAGTGTTTTTGCCTGGAAAACACTGTACGTCTCTGGGTACTTTCGTAGTGCTCGAGATCAAAATCGAACAAGACAAGCCTAAACCAAGTCAATGGTCGTTCAAGTCTTGCTTCTGTCACAGAGAGGATAAAGGTTGATCTAGGGAGGGAAACAGTGAAAGAAACTTGAGATCAGATGAAAATGTGTGTTTCTAGGTGTAAAGGTTCAAGATCTCCGTCGTGAATGTGACTGGAAATCTCCAAGGCTAGAAATGTTTTGAATGTTCAGGTATTCGCTCTGAGGTTCTGGTGTTTTCAAGTGTTCTAGTTGTTATGTCTTGGAAAATAGAGGAAGCCTTTATTTATAGTATTGAACTCAACCTGATCTCTCGATAGAGAAGGTGGGGGTCATGGAAGAGTGGAGGAGTGGAGAACATGAGTTGGTTTCTGTAACTGCTGGAGTCGTGTAGAACATGTCCACTCGCGCCATCTTCGTATAACTGCCCATCATCTCCATCAGTTTCTTCCTAACTGTCGTAGACCGCCAGACCAATGCCCCTAAAGTTATTCCTCCGTATGATGTTTTGATATCTCGTGTATAAGCGCAAATGTTGTACTGCGCTGCTTTGGGCCATGACAATGTCGTATAACCATGAGTGTGTGAACATGGCCTATGCTTAGCCTTTAGTAAAGTGTGTGTGGATACAACATCATGGGTGAGTGCATGGCGCCATGGCCTTGGCCTTTGGCCAAGGCCGATTTATTAACGCCATAGCGTGATGGCATGGCTTGGCCTTGGCCTTTGGCCAAGGCTGGACGGGTATGACGCCATGAACGAGTGCATGGCGCCGTGGCCTTGGCCTTTGGCCAAGGCTAGACGGGTGTGACGCCATGGATGAGTGCATGGCGCCGTGGCCTTAGCATTTGGCCAAGGCTGGACGGGTGTGGCGCCATGGATGAGTGCATGGCGCCATATTTTTCTGGCCAAGGTCTATGCCTTTGGCCAAAACAATTTTGTGGCCATGGCCATATTTGGGCCATGGTCTTTATCGCTTCTCGTGGTGTATTTGGCCATAATTCCTTTGACCATAATATTTTAAGCCATGCTGTCTTTTAGCTATAACATATTAGATGACCTGTTTAGGCACATTTGAGTTGCTTGCATATTACTCAAAGTTATGACCTGTTTAGGTGCGTTTAAGTTGTTGCAGCTGTCGTATATTACTCAGGAAGCTCGAGACATGCCTAGAGCTGTGATGCATCTGAGGTTTTTCATTAAGACTCGAGAGCTGAGTCATATTTCAAGAGGAAATCCATAAGGCGACGTCTCTATTAATTCTCCACCATGGCACCAGTGAGTAATTTAGCTCCGATGTTGAGAAATTCGAAGCTATGTCGATATCAACAAACTGGTGGCTTTGTTATAGGTGGGTTGTCTAGCTCTTGTGCTATGATATTATTCTCTCCACTCGGAAGTTATAAGAGAGAACTCATAAAGAGCATATTCAGCTTGCAGAACGGGTTGCATTCTGAGCTTCAGAGATTTGCCTGAATAAGCAATCGCCTCTCGGCGAGACATAATAGAGGGACATTTTACGTCTTTTCCCCTATCCGATTTTTCACCATCTACAATAAGTCTGGTATTTGTATTTTGTTTTTTGGTTCCTTTTAGGTCTAGGTCTGTGCAGCTGTCCATTCTTGGGCATACACAGCAAGTTCGAGACTCTATCAATTTCTTTAGGGGTATGCAGCTCTGTCAACTTCTAGTGCTCCTTTGACTTTTCATCCTGGGTTTTGCATTGTGACGAAAGACTACTCCCACAACCACGCAGACAACACACTTCATCCACCACCATCATTATCAATGTTTGGGCTGTTCTTTGGACAGTCGGGAAAAAGGGCCGCAAAACCCTTGCACCGGCGGAACTTTTCTGGTGTTGTTCCATTTTAGGTTTAGTTTGTTTTTCAGTTATGATTGGAATTGTTATGCAGAATCAGGAATCCGTCAGAATCACTTGGAAGACAGGTTGCTTTGAAGGCGTGCTATGGCTCAAAGGTTGCTGCTCACCTTGGTGGATACCCAGGTGTCATGGTTTGGATTCAAGTTGAGATATCCTATTGTAATCGGTTTTACCTTTCATGTCCGATTACAACATACACTACATGTAATTCTCTACTTGCTTAAATAAAATTCGACCTTCAAAAAAAAAATAAAATAAATTAAGATGATATTCTCATAGGGAACATAACAGTTCAGTCTTTTTTCATTATAAAATGATACAGATTGGTCCAATTATTTATGATTTAGTCCATAACGATGCCAACGATTTTAAATAACAATAAATTATTTTTAAAACATCTTTTTTTTGAATCACCAATTGGAAATTAGCAAAATTTGTATGTTCGAGAAGTTCTTTGTGAGATCTACCAAAAGAGTACACATATGACTATAATTCTCGATTTACGAGATATACAGTAAGAGCACAGTGGCATGAGAAAAAAATTGACAATAAGGGATTCAAACCTCAAAACTATTTAGTCACCAATAACGGTAACCCGATCAACTACTAGGAAATGACGAGTTCGTCAATTAATGTGCAAGAACGAGTTACTGATTAGTCTCAATAATCAATTTTGATTCCCGATTTTGAAAACTAATTTTGGTGATGAATAAAGGTAGTCATGAAATCCGGTGCTTTATGAACACGTTTTCAAAATAACGGGAAAAACGAAAGATTTTACCAATGTGAGCAAAAAAGTGGTGTCACTTCTCATAAGAGTGAGGTTGTTCTTGGGATTGTTCGTAAAATCCATGCAAATAAAAGGACACCATAATACTAAGCGTTAATCTAATTCTTTATATGTTTTGATGTTTCTATGTCTATTGTGTTTCCAGTTTTTTCACATAGAAGTAATAGGTTTAAAGCCAAGACCACCGTCAATTTTGCAGAACTTTTGTTAGAGCATTGCTTGATCAAACCTGAAAAGACGAGGGTACCGAGTACACCACCAATCTTTTATTTTAGCCCACCTATAAGTCAAACCTTGAACGGTTCCTGTAATCAAGAACTCAAGAACAAGATCTCCTTCAGATCTGATTGATTCACACAAGGGAGTCAATACAAGAATCTGAAAGGCTATGTCAACAACCAAGTACGATACTTTAATTATAAATGACAAGTCAAATATAACGCGGAAATAAAGTAAAGTACACACAAGATTATTGTTAACGAGGAAACTACAAACTCGTAGAAAAACCCCGGGACCTCGTCCAGTTTGAATACTCTTAAGAATTAAGCCGCCAACACACTCAGACTTCAGACTAGCTGGTGCAGACAATATGACCCTAATACGACTATTAGTCACAAAGATTTCCCCTCAGTATTCCTACGCCTCCAACCACGGCAAGGTGGTCACGCACATGTACTCCCTTATGCAAACAGACGCCATTTACTGCCTTACGCAAGAGTTGCCTCACAGCCCGTCGTGAGGACTATCACTACCCGACCTCCAATAGGACGATTACAACCTTATGTACAACAACCAAATAGCGGCAGGTCAAATCGCTAGATGATATCCTTGGTAACTAACATATATTTCGCCGAAGTCGTTTTACACCAAGAGCGAGGATATTTAAGTTTACTTTGGTAATAAACTCCTCGAGATATCGATCACGGTATCAAAACCAAAACTCTCGAAAGAGGAACCTTGTCGTCTTAGTTGGAATCAAGCAGATAGCTGTAGCAAGTACGATATGATATGACCGTGAAGAAAAGTGTACCTGCAAAGAACAAATCAAATAACAACAATCTTGATTCCACTAAATATCTATAGTTTAGGCACACAATCCGAAAGCGGCTTGCTGACAAATCCAGGTTAATAGATAAAGAGTGTTCTAATCACAACGATCTTGAGTGACCTTATTGCAGAAGAGAAGGACCATATAATAAACAAGATCGCAAGGTTTGATAGACATGATAGAACATAACACAAGTACAATACAAAGAATACTAATAAACATAAACTAGTTTCCCGTAAGATGTACTTCTAGGCTTCTCGATCCCTAGAGAAGACTTCCTCGCAATTCTAGACCGAGATAAAAATCTCAAAGGTAACTGAAAAGAAAAACGGCAGACACAAGGTTGTAGTTACGAAGAAAAGCTTGGTAGAGGGATAAAGCTTTAAGGAGAGATACCACTCTTTATTTATATTGACTAAGG
>JAJJMA010095691.1:0-14694 GCA_023529015.1 Papaver nudicaule
CATGAATATGGCGCCACATACATGCATACAATTTTTTGTGGTTGCACATATACTTCAGTAAGCATTTACGCCTAGGCATTTATGTTTTTAGAAAACACGAGTAGCGACGACTTACTTGAATTTGTTTGCATGCTGCAGAGGAAACGCGATGGTGGTGCCATTCCCGTGCTTCCTATCACTGGAACGCCTAGCTCTGAGGACAAGTTCTTCGACGCGTACAAGCATATTGGCAGGAGGACGACTCCGCTTACTAGTCGGGACAATCTAGGGGCTCGTTTTGCTCCAAAGTATAACAGCAGGACCAGCTCTCCGTCTCCAGTCGTCGTGCCAGGAGAGATCATCAGGTTCTCCTTGGAACGAGGCGAATATGAAGCTTCCTCCGTCGATTTTCGTGGTCCGAGAGCTCCTTTGGATCAATGGATCCCTTGGTTGGAATCCATGTTGAATGACGAGAAGGTGTATGGTATCTTAGACGACGTCGGGATTGCACATGCATTGAAAGCATCTGGGAAATTGAGAGTGCATGTAGATGCCGATGGTGTTGTCGCATTCGCCTCTCGTTGGTGTGAGCCTACGAACACCGCCGTTACAGGCTTTGGAGAGATTACCATTTCTTTGGAGGCGGTATCGTCTCTGTATCATCTTCCGGTACTCGGGAACCTCCCGCGGGACCAACCGGGGGTCCCTGGCGACGCCTTGGTTGATGAAATAAAGGCGAAGATTAGTCAACTTTATTTACCCAATGCTTCCGCTGATGAGAATTACACGAGGTGGATTCGTCACTGGTATTCATCTGGAGGCAGGGCCGACACTCTCAGCAATACCAAGATTATAGCTGCATTTCTCACGCTCTGGTTGTCGCGGGACATATTTGAGGACGATCCTATCGGGACACTGAAGCCTTTCGTTGTTTCCTACGCGGTTTGGCTGGCGCGAGGAATGCCCTTACCAATTGGTAGTCTGTTCCTCGGGTCCCAGTATGCGCATCTAAGTGCTTTGGCTGGGAGTATGTCTGGCTCTTCCACGGGTCGTGTTTCATCGTTCGTCAACCTCCCTTTTCTCCAGGCTTTCTTGTGGGAACACTATGTGCATTATGCTCCACAAGGGGGTCTTCCTTTGGATTCATCGGAGTACGCCAGAATTATGTGGTGGAGTGACAAGCATCCCAAGGACTCGGCAAGGTTGATAGATTTTCTGGATAAGGATGAGTGTGTCTGTTTCCGCCCGTGGTGTAACATCCATGATGATAGAATCTTTCAATTTGACATCACGGCCGAGGATGATGAAGTCGTTTTACGCTCCGGATCTCCAGGTGTCAATAACTTTGATCACTACGGGAAGTAGGTGTTCATGTGTAGTTGCGTTTCCGGCTTCGTCTTCGGCTTCTATCAGGGAAGATTGGTGAGGCATACGTATAACATTGATAGAGCGGCACGATTCATGGGATTCGATCAAGACGTGCCCTTTGACCGTTCCCTCTCTCCATCCGGGGACGACCTGCGTGCGTACTTAGATCCTTCCCAGGATCCGGGGAGGAAGGTTGCTTTCTTGGTGGCCGGTAGGCTAGCGAGGGTCACTCCCGAATACAACCGGTTCTGGGATTACACTTTGACGGTTATGGGCAACTTCGTGAAGAAGGTGAATACAAGCGATAGGCCTACTTTCACTCTAACACCTCAGGTAGTCTCTCTTCTGAATGTTCATGTATATGCCTTGCTTGTCCTGCTTAGATTAACGAGATTCCTTTTCCTAGTGGCAGATGGCACCTCCTCCGTTGATCCAACCTAAGAAGAAGATTAAATGCAACAAGATGGAATTACCTGAGGGTTGCTTTATTGCGCCTTCCCTTGTGATGAGTTCGTGTCCCTTCCCATCTCGAGTAAGTAGCTTCCACCTCGCAAAAGTTTCTTGTCCTTTATATATCTACCCCTCCTTGGTTGATCTTTCTCTGTCGTTTCTGCAGGGTTCGTAGGAGTGGGATAGTCTCACGGAGTCCCCGGTCGTTGATGAGGAGACGAGGAAAGGGGTAGACGAGTCGATTGGTGCGATCCTTGAGGTTTCTTCTCCTCTCCCTATTGAGGCCGATGATCGCGCCCTCACCCAGGTAAAACTTGTTGGAGCTTGTCGTCTTTTCTCTTTCAGGTCCACTTTCGCATAACCGACTAACCATAATCCCGTCTCTACAGGAGCAGGGGGGCGAGGATCGTGTTGATGTTGTTTTGGAGAACGCAGGAGCATCAGAGAGTGGGGACGACTTGAAAGGCGACACGAACGCCTCCGAGGCTCTTGATGAAGTCGTTTCGAATGGCCCAGGAACGACCATTCTTCGGGGACGGACATCAGAGGATGACGTGAATACTAGTTCTCCCAAGGTTGCCGGCGAAGTCGCTTCGTGCGATGGGGAGATAACCATTCCTTCGGCGCAACTGATGGTGGTACGGATATGGGGCCTTCATACCCTGATGCTGGGGTTGCTTTTCCTTCGTCTGTTAGCCGAGTTCGACCTGGGTATGTCTTGGTGGGCAATTTCCCAGTAGCGAGTAAGTATCAGGCGCTATATACTCACATTTGGAGGAAGTTCGTCCACATTGCTCACGAGAGGGAGCAGAGGTTGCTTTCCGAGTCGATAGTCGGCGTTCTGTTGTCGAAGGTGTCCGAGATGGTGGCTCAATCCATTGACTCCGCAGATCCGCTTGATGTCCAAGATTGGGAAGATTCCATAGTTGTGGCTGAATCTAAGGGTTTCAATGTGGCTTGGCTGCGGGATAGGTTCGAAAGGGCCAAGGCTCAAGGGTCCCTGGAGATCCTCCAAGAGAAAGAGAAGAAGGTAGCAGAGTTGAAAGCTGAGTTGCAGAGGGAGGAAGAGGAGTTGGAACGGCTAAGGCTATCTTACAAAGGTGGACCTAGCAGGGTCTTGAGTGATATTCTCGACTAGGTGTTGTTTTTTTTTTAGGTGTAAGGTTCCTTCTTTTAGTTTTTTCAAACGTTGAAAGAGCTGTAGGTATTTCCTATTGATTGGATTGGGTTTATGATTTCTAATGGATATTGAAATAAAATACTTTTCTTAATTGACTCTGCTGAAATGGAAATCCTATCCGCTAAAACGGAAATCCTATCTACTGCACGCTATGATGCGCTGCTTTGGAGGAATGCAAGGAGGCTTGGTGTCGTCCTCCTTTGGGTTCTTGACGAAGCCCCGTTAAACCGAATTCGATCTCACAGCCAATATGGCGTGGAGTGAATCATGGTTAGGCAAAAGCTCTTTTGCCTTCTTACGAAGCCTTTCCGCATATGCAGCTGCGTTCTCCCCCGCCTTTTGTTTGAGGTTGGATAATTCTACGTATTCCTTGAAGTCCGGGATGGTTTCCAAGACCTCGGGTGGTATATTGTAGGGGACGAGCTCGCCCTTTCTTCGGATCTTCTCGTTGCGCAGCTTATCACATACAACTCCAGATTCCTGAAGGGCTTTGATGAAGATCCTAATAGCTCTGCCTATGTCTACTGCGGGTTTCCCAGGATTTTTCTCTCGAGTAGCTTCCCTCGTGGTGAGTCCCCAGTGAATCGGTGAATGTGGGTTATCAGAAACGAGAGAGTTGACGAAATACCTTCTTGGTTGAGGGGGCTCTCATTGGTCCCCGTAGACTCTGCGGGTACGGTCACCATCTCGCTGCTCTTCTGTACGAACCGCTTCATGAACTCCAGGGGGAGCGTCTCTTGGTTGTTGTAGATCCATGGGCGTCCTAGCACCATGTCGCTTTCGACTACTCCCTTAACAATGTGGAACTCCGCTATGGTTGGAATCGTGGCGATTTCGACGGGAAGGTCGATCCATCCGTAAGTCCGTACTTCGGCCCCGTCAGGACCTTTGATGATGGTCGGGGCGTGGACGGCTTTGCTTCGTGGGATGTTGGCGGCTCTGAGAGTCTTGACCGAGATGATGTTCACTGGGGATCCTGGGTCGATGAGCGTCTTTGAGAATTCAGCATTAGACACGCGGGTGGTTGTGAGGAGTCCCCAGCCTTGTACTCCTACTTGTCGCTCCTGTTTGGGCATCGTCGGGTTATTGACTTCTTTGAAAGGTAGGCGTTTCCCTGCTACTACCATGTTGAGCGCTGTGAACATGTCTTTCCGCTGTGGCTTCGAGAGACAGAGAGTCTCACATAGCTGGTACATTATCTCCTCTACTCTCTCATTCACCGGTTGCTCTGGGAACATGAATGCTCGAACATGTAGAAGATTTTGATATACTCCTTCGTTCCCTAAGTGCAGTTCTCCGGACTCCACTTTGGCTTGGAAAATCCGCTTAAGGGTGAAGCTGTCCCTGGTAGAGTGAGTAGTAACTTGGTGATAGCGACAATACCTTGGGCTCGCGACCTCTTCAGCCGTAGGAGGGCGTTGAGGCGAAGGGAGTGCGATTACCCCGTCCTGGATCCAAGTGTCTAGCAGCTCCAGTACCTCCTCCATGGGGAACGGGTAGTCTGGCACCTCTGATCTGGCTTTCTGCTTCCCCATCTCCGGTTGTTGTGGTCCTCCTTGGTTCGTGTTCTTGTTTGGGGTCTCCGGAGTTGAATTAGCGCGTTTTGGATGTGTTACCTCTGTGGCACCCCCTTTTCTCTTCCCTCATTCGCTGACAGCGCCCATGGATGGTAGGTTGTTGTTGTACTGTTTGTTAATCAGCCTTCTGTCGTCGCGAGTGGTACGAGTCTCTTCGTTCCTGAGGGGTTTAGTTCTTTCCAACAGAGCGGGTGCAGTGGTGGCAGACCTCTTCGCAGCTTCATGGAGTTCAGAGAAGGTTTGGAAGCGGAGGTTCTCCAAGAGGGCCCGATATATAGGAATCAACCCATTGATGCAAAGTTCCACTAACTGTTTCTCCGTGACATTCGGATCGTGGCAATCAAGGGCTTGAATTCTGAATCTCTTGACGTAGTCGTTCGGGTGTTCGCTAGACCTCTGGAACATCCTGCCGAGATCGGATAGCGTTATCTGTTCCGACACGAAGAAGTACTTGCGGTAGAACGCGCTCACCATCTCGCCCCAGGTACCAATGCTGTTCGGAGCAAGATTGGTGTACCAGGTATAAGCTCTTCCAGTGAGAGACTTTGAGAATTCTTTGAGCCTCAAGACATGGTTGTACTCGTGTTCCCCTAGAGACTCCAGAAATCGCGAGATGTGTTCACGTGCATTCCCAGTCCCGTCGTACAAGGAGAACATGGGCGACATGTATCCTTCGGGAAGGGCAATCCTCTGGACCTCGTGCGGATACGATGGCTGGTGTTGGTGGACGGGTGACGCCACGTCTCTTTCTCGGCTTCGTAGCAGCTTTTCCAAGTCGTCCGCCGTGACATAGCGGGACGGTTGTCCTCCTCTCTGTCGAGATTCTTCTAGGAGAGAAGGCGCTTCGTCATCTCGTATGTGGATAACCGTCGAGCGAGCACCTGCGGTAGCAGCTTCAGGGGTCTCCTTGACTGGTGAACTTGACAGCTTCGAGGTTAGAGTCTTGAGACAATCCAGGATTCCTATCTGAGTGTCGAACATCTTGACTTGACTTTCTGCGAGGGCGTCTTGTCGCCTGGCTAACTCCTCCATGGTTAATGCTCCTGATACTCCTTTTCCTTTTTCGGCGGTAGTGTTGACTTTAGTTGTGGAAGGAGGGTTCTTGCTAGCGGTGTGGTGTGGAGCATCAGAAGTAACTGGGGTGATGGGAATAGCTGAGATGATAGGCGTTGAAGAGGGATTACCTGGGGTAATAGGTGCGTTGGGAGTATTGCTGGATGCAGGCGGGTTGGTAGGTGCCGCGTTGGAGGCTACATCACCGTCAGTTGAAGAGTTGGGGTTTTTGGTATCTGATCCCGACCTAAGTTCAACCATCTTTGAGCAAGCTTCTCTGGAACCGAGAGAATGATCTCCCACTGTGGACGCCAACTGTTTTTACCTGCAAAAACAATGTACTGTCTCTGGGTACTTTCGTAGTGCTCGGAGATCAAAGTCAAACAAGACAAGCCTAAACCAAAGACGGCCGTTCCCGTCTTGCTTCGGTCACAGAGAGGATAGAGGTTGATCTAGGGAGGGAAACAGCGAAGAAACTTGAGATCAGGTTGAGGATGTGTTTTTGGGTGTAAGAGTTCAAGATCTCAGTCGTGAAGTCGACTGGAAATCTCCAAGGCTAGAAACGTGTTTCGATTCTCAGGTGTTTTCTCTGAGGCTCTGGTTGTTTCTGGATTGTGTGTTCTAGGTGTTCCGAACGTTCTTACTGTTCTGCCTTGGAAAATAGAGGAAGCCTCTATTTATAGTTTGAACTCACCCTGATCTCTCGACAGAGAAGGTGGAAGCCGTGGAAGAGTGGAGGAGTGGAGGACATGCGTTGGTTTCCGTAACTGCCTGAGTCGTGTGGAACATGCCCACTCGCGCCATCTTCTCGTAACTGCCCACCATCTCCATCAGTTTCTTTCAACTGTCGTAGACCGCCAGACCAATACCCCTAAAGTTATCCCCCCGTGTGATGTTTTGATGTCTCGAGCGAGTGGTACGCAGATATTGCGTAGTTGAGTTGAGTAGAGTAGAGTTGTACGACTAATTGTCGTGACCAACATGAGTGTAGTGCCTCCGGGACACGAGTATAGGAGTGGCCTTGGCTGTTGCCCAAGGCCATGAGTGTTTAACGCCATAGCCCAGGAGGCTAAGGCCTTGGTCTTTGGCCAAGGGCGACTAATTGAACGCGCTTTGGCGCTAGTTATGGTGGTGCCATGGCTTATGGCGCCACGGCCTTGGCCTTTGGCCAATGCCATCTTGTTGTGGCGCCATGGATTATGGCGCCACGGTCTTGGACTTTGGCCAAGGCCCACTCGTTGTGGCGCCATGGAGTATGGCGCCACGGCCTTGGCCTATGGCCAAGGCCAGCCTGTTTGCGACTATATTCCTCGTTGTGGCCTTGGCCTTTGGCCAAGGTTAAAGTAGGCTTGTGGCGTCTTACGCCATGGCCTTGGCCTCTTGGCCAAGGCGGATTTTTACGGGTCCATGGTGGCTCATGGTTTGTGGTTCCATGCTATGTGGCGTTTATGGCTTTGGCATCTGGCCAAGGTCGACTTTGGGGCAGCCTGTGCCTTAGTCGTGGTGTGAGTGCTTTTGCTACGACACACTTGGGGTCATGGCGTGTTTATCCATGGTATGCTAGACCATCCTGAACTTGGGATTAGGTCTGCTTAGGCCTGCTTAGGCTGATGTGTGCTTCTCAGAGAGCTTTGGACCGGCCTGGAGCTTCAATATTCCCGAGGTTTGCACCAAGACTCGTATGTTGAGTCGTATTAAGAGGAAATCCATGAGGATACGTCTCTGTTGATTCTTCACCGTGTATCATTGAGCGATCCAGCTCTGAGCAGATCAATGGGTTTAATATGCTGGTGAGATTATCAGTACTACTCCATGATATTACCCTCCCCGCCGGAGTCATAAGAGAGAGCTCATAGAGAGTTTGTTTAGCTCACGGAATGGGTTGCACTCTGAGCTTATAGAGATGAGCCTGAATAGGCGATTGCCTTTAATAAGATGTGGTTTCGAGAGTGTTTTGACAATCTTGTCCCTCTCTCATTTTTCACCATCTACACTTGCATATGAGAAATTAAATGGCTGCTCCATTACTGTACTGTGTATGACTGCCTGCAATAATTCTTCTTGGATTTCAGCTTCTTTTTGCCGTTTTCTCGTCATATTATTGGTATTTGCTTGTATCTTCTTGTAAATTGCTTAAAAGCAATATTATTAATCAAATATCGAGTTCTCGCTAGTGCAAATATGAGTGTTTAATGTAATATTTATGAGCTTATCAATTCATGCCTCATCGCTTTTGCCCATATGGGATCGTCTTGACAACCCATATAGAGTACCTTTGGCCATTCTCCTTGCTCGACTGAGATGTTGGACTCATGGGTGATTATTTCCTTCACTTGATTGAGTTGTTGAGTTTTTAAGAATATTCGTTCACTGTTGTGCCTTGCTTTTCTTTTGACGTTATGTCATTCTGCTTTACTTTGGTTGTTGCCCTCACCCGTATAGGGTTGTTGGGACCGGAGGTGAGTGCTTCCCTCACTCGACTGAGTTGTTGGGCTTTGTTTGATTGCTATTGTACTTTCATTTGGTGTTCCGTTTCCGATTTTTCTTTGACTGTTGCCCTCACCTGTATAAATTTGTTGAGACCGGAGATGACTGTTTCCCTCACTCGACTGAGTTGTCTGGACCAGCCATGGGTATTCCTAATGAGTGGTTTCTCGATGGTTCCGCAGTGGGACGAGGCCAATCTCAGTACCGTTTCCCTCACTCGACTGAGCTGTTGGGACCGACATATCTTTCATATTCGTTTCTCGCTGATTCCCGCAGTGGGGCGAGACCGAAGTAGGCCTGTTGCCCTCACTCGCTGGGTAGTTGTTGGGACCGGAGTAAATTTATGACCGTTTCTCTCTTGTTCCCGTAGTGGGACGAGACTGTTATTAGTGTCGTTTCCCTCACTCGTGGAGGAGTTGTTGGGACCGGGGATATTTTTATTGACTCAATGTTTTTCAAAAAATTTTATTTTATTGTTTCACGGCTACAACCCATACATGGAAAGTAAAAGGAAAAATCGATAGAAATTGATTTGACTAAAACATTTCAATTACCACGAGTCGGAGCTTTGTCTTTGGCTCCCTTTTCCCTTGGTCCGCGACCTCTGCTTTTCACAGCTTTTCCCTTTTGGAGTGCATCGGCCGATCGGTTTCCATTGCCTTGATCACTTATAATCCGACGCCAGTGACCTCAACCATTGTAGTAGCGTAGTGCATGATGCTTGCCTTTGCTGGACGATTTCAACGGTAGGGGCCAAGGT
The DNA here is from genome assembly GCA_023529015.1 of Papaver nudicaule. Lineage (NCBI taxonomy): Eukaryota > Viridiplantae > Streptophyta > Magnoliopsida > Ranunculales > Papaveraceae > Papaver > Papaver nudicaule. Next base: position 8,855 of record JAJJMA010095691.1, read on the forward strand.
GAGTGCTTCTGTAATTTTTCTAGGTTGGCTGCACGCGCATTACTCCAATCAGGTTGTTCCTTCAAGCTGGTCAAGCTTTGTAGCTTTCGAGTGTTGCTTGTGGCGGCGTCTATTCTTGTTCGGGCCTTTGTAACCTGCCGAGTCATACTGCGGTATGGTATGTTGGTCGCTCTTTGTTTCACTCCTTCGGCGACCCCGGGTCGAAAGTTGTGATCACCTGGTGAGTGCCTTTGTGGAAAGTTTGAAAAAATACTCTAAAATTGGTAATTGCGCGTGCTGTGCTTGGTATTCGGTCTTCTCGCCCATCCATCGCAGGAGACACCCTATATTTGTTGGTCACATCGACTTTCCCACTCTTATTGCTCGATTGGAAATTGTTCCTTGGGCATGTTCCGGCTGCCCTTCGGCAGTCGAGATGGCATTGGATTTCTCGGTTTTTAATAATGGGTAGTTTATTTGCGAACTTTGGCAATCGTCGAGCTAGTTCATTAGCTCGCCCGTTGGACAACCATTCTGTTACCGCTTGGATGCTAGTGTTGTGTTTCTGCGAGGTTCTTCCTTTCGAGGCTGGTTGATACGGGGCACGTGTTCTTTCAGTTTTTTTTATAGTGTGTGCGATTGCTGGTCAGTGGTACAAATTTCCTTTCCTCATTCCTTCAAGGGGCGACGTTTTACTGTTGGTGGATCCCTGGCAGGTCTTTGGCGCCGTCGCCCCGGCTAGCTTCTATAATCGGTAAACGTGTCCCCCGCCAGGACGAGGGTATCGTTGGAACTGTACTTCGTTTTCATCCCTTGATTTCTTTGTCGACGAGGGTGGTATCATCCTCGACGTACTAAAGACGAAGGTTTTCGGCGTCCTTTTATCCTCGTCCTTTTCTGCTAACATTGACATTCGTGATGGCTTTAAAACCGACATCTTTGCTGATGCGTCAGTTGTTTCTTTCGCATGGTATGGCAAGGTCATTCACACTGGGCTGAAGAATGAGGTCTTGGGGTTTTCCGCCATTGATCGCTTTCCACTCAGTCTGGGCATGGTTAATTCGATCATTTTCAAAGAATACTTCTTCTGCCATATAGGCTTCCTCAGGTCCGAATGGTCGTTCCGTGGCGGGTATACGGTGTTGGATTCCATCAATATTCACCTTAACACATTGATGGTATGTCGACGCTAATAGCATGTGTTGTAGTACCCATCCTCGACCGGGCAGTAGGTGGAAAGTGATGTCATCCTTTAATACATAAAAGAGGACTGGCGTCCGGATGAACCCTATTTCTACCATTAATCTTACGACTCCTACAATTGTCTATGTTTGTCCCCCAAAGCCCCTTACGACTGTTGTGCGCGCTTTCACATCATCCCTGGAGAATCCGAGGAGTTCGAGGGTGTGGAGCGAGATTAAATTAAGCGAGGCTCCGCCGTCAATGAAGACGCGTTTGAGCTGTTGTTTGTTGGCAATGGCTGTCAGGTACAGGGATACAAATGTCACGGTCATCGAAAGTGATTCCGTCATTTACTAGTGCTGGTTGTCCTGCTGTGATCGTTGCCAACGCATGTGATGCCTTCTTCGCTTGTTCTTCGCTGAAACCAGGGAATCGAAGAAATGTTGGGCTAGAACCGTGTGTAGAAATTTGTAGGCTACCCCATTGGTGTTATCAAATCCTTCTCAGCCGATGCTTCGTACGCTTCCTCTACAATGCTTCCCCACGGTTCCCAGTCGTCCACGCGAGGGTCATGCGATATCATGAGGGCTTCGTGATGGGGTAGAGGGTTGTTGTGTACGTTTGGGCGTACATCAAACTCTTCAGTGTCCTTCTTTCTCCAGAAAATTATCTTGATTTCGTAACAGTATAGCGTTGGGTGCCCTATCCGCATTTGAAAGTGGCAATACTTTGGGTGATTATATGATTCTTGCCGAGTTTCTCTGGGTCTTCCATAGTTGGAGGTAATGTCACTTCCTGGTTTCGTACCCACTGGTCGATAAGTCCCATTATTTGCTCCTTTGTGCAGGAAAGCGTGAATTTATTCGTCGTTGCTTGGGCTTTACCCGTGTTCCCTCCTGGTCCTGCTTGGTAAGGATGGTATGGAGGCCTCGCCCACGACTGCGTTGTTCTGAGCTGGACCGCTTGTTGTATTGACTGAATTTCTCAATTCATAGTCGGCGCCTCCGACACTAACAAATCCCACGCAGTCAGAAACTCGCAAGACTGATTCCTCCAAACTCACGAAGGTCGGGAACTTGAAGTTGGTTAGATTGACGAGGTTAGCCACGCTCATCCCTCTGACACAAATTTCTACCAGTCGCGATTCTTCGACGTTTTTGTGATACTCAAGGGATAAGTTCCTGAAGCGGGTGATATACTTTATTACCTCCTATCTCTTTTGAGGATATTTTGAGTAGATGTAAAAGGAAAAGCCATGTTGTTCAAGAATTATGGCTTATTGCATCTTTTACTGCCCTGGTGGAAATCTGGTTACTAGGAACAAAGCATTTTTTGATGATATCAAGCCTGATAGAGAGAAATCCACCAAAAGAATACTTCATAGAATTCAGGAAAGTAAATATAGATTAAAAGGTCTTATGTGGAATACTGATTATGATAGGCAGTTACTATGCTTCTTTGGAATTCCACTTAGAAGAACAAAACAGATGAATCCTATAGCTTGTTATTTTTCTCTGCCAAGTGATGGTTTCCTTCTGATATGCTGTGATGGTGCTTCTAAGGGAAATCCAGGTTTAGCTGGTTATGGTTTTCTAGCTAGGAATCATTGTGGTGACTTCATATATGCTGAAGAAGGTGGATTGGGCAGTGGGACTAATTTTTTAGCTGCGGTCATGGCAGTAATAAGAGGTCTTGAATGGGCTTATCAGAATCATCACTTTAGGATCATACTTCAGACTGATTCAAAGGCAGTAGTGATGACTTTCCAGAATCAAAAGGTTCCATGGAACTTTATTGCAAGATGGAGGAAAATCTGTGAGTCTTTGCATTCTATTCATATGAAACATGTATATAGAGAAATCAATTTCGCTGCAGATTGTTTTGCTAAGAATGCTGTTAAATTTCAACAAGGGAAAGTCAAGAAATTCTTTTTAAAACCTGACAAGCTTAGGAAGTTGTAAAATCCTGATGAAAATTACTACAGATTTCCATAGGTTTCCTGTTTCTATGTTGTATTTTTTTCTTCTGTTTTCTGTTGTTGGGCCTATAGCTTTGTTGCTTATGTCTTTTTCAGTTGGGCCTGCGTGCCACTTTTCAATTTCTGGGCCTTGGGGGTGCTAGGCTTTTATTTTCAGTCAATTGTAATATTTTTTTACTTTATATTAATTAAAAAAAAATCCTTATCTCAAAAAAAAAAAAAAAAAAAAGATATACTTTATTACCATACTTCGCCAAAGTTCGATGATGGTGTTGCGTCACTTCACAGAAAAGAACTTCTTTAGAAATAAGGTCATCATGTCAGACCAGGATGTAATACTTCCTGGTTACAGGTTGTCGTACCAAGTAAAAGCAGTCTCAGTTAATGACTTAGGGAACTCTCTCAAGCACAAACTTTCATCGGTAGCGTGGGCGTTCACCGAAGACAAGAATCTGCCGAGGTGCTCATTCGCGTTCTCTTGTCCATTGTAAGTTTTGAACTTTGGCGAAGTATGGTCCTTCGGAAAATTGTACCGTGCAACTTCGGCTGAGTAGGATGGCTCCATCGACTCAAACCGCTTTATTTGGTAACTCGATATTGTGCCTCAATGAACCTGGCGATGGCTTCCTCTGCGTCTATGTCCACTCCATCGTTTTTTTTTGTGTAGGTTGGTCGCTGACTTTACTGGTTGGCGTATGGGGTGCGATGGGCATAACGTTCCGCGCTTGTCTCATTAATTCCTTTATTTGCTATTGCCGCTGGGCATGCTTTTCATACTCTCGTCGCATCGTTTCCAGATCCTGTTCCCGCTGGATCAATGCTTGCAGTGGCGACATCCTTCATTTTGTTTGATGTGACGGGTTCAACTGATGTCGCGACTTGCTTCCTACGTGCAACCGTCTTGTCGACTACATCTGTCTTTATCGTTATCATCATTTGTAATATCCTCGATAACGACTTGTTCCTGCTCTTCGCGCTGGACTCGTGGCTCCCTGGTGGTGGCGTTTGCATGGTTCAGGCTCATCGTGTCTAGGAAATAAACTAGATCCGCAGTGAAGTCGCCAAATGTTGATAGGGTAAGATTAAGGAGATCCAATCATGACCACAAACTCGGGATCAGAGCTCAAAAGCCATGTAAAGTTTCTTCAAATGGTGAAGACTAAGAATGAGAACCCCCCTCCAAGTAATATTATCCTCACTATATATATTGGTTTTCTCCCTCCAAAACCCTGACAAGTGTCCTCTCATCCCCTCTTGTTTACAATCATGCCCTTCCTTCCTTTAAGGTGTCTTTCCAGTCCCTAGTAATTGCAGAAACCTCATTTATCTCATCTGAAATCGCAGTTTACACCTTTGCCTTCCCTTCTGGCTTCCCTTTGTTACTGCTTCCCGGACCTAAGGCTCGTATTTGGGTTTATCCAATTTCGGGTAGCAACAATGGTCTCTCATGTTTATATAAGAATCTAAAGAGAGTAAAATTGAAACTTTATGTAATTTATTACCTTTAGAATAATACAGGATAGTCATGTAGTGGTAGAAAGGAAAAAACTAACATATTTTTAAGAGGTTTCTAGGTAATAACAATTATAACGAAGTACAGGTGATCCTCACCTAATCAGACTTAAAAACAAACACGTTGTAAGGCTTCAGGATTTTCCAACCAAAGGCTAAAAAATTGTATATGGGGTAGCTTTGCTAGGATCCTTTTGATCACAACTTAGGATGATTGGCAATGAGGGACTATTGTATTTAGGTTTTTTGTGATCCAATCTAAACTAGCTAAGGCCCTATCTAGTCTAGCTTGAATTCTAGTAGCATGAGCCTGTTTGTTTGACAATGTAAAAATAGACTCTACTAATCCGAGTTTATCAGACCAATGACCTCAATGATGGTTTTGATATTCTGAATTGCTTGTTGGTTGAAAGCTTTCCCACCTTTTTTGTCAACAAGAGCTAGGGTAATGTTATGGTCCCCAATAATCAACCAAGGGTTACTCACATGCTCAACCTTTTCTTCAAAGAATAGCTAGTCCTTGATTTTCAGGGTTTCCATAGAGAAAAGACATCACTGTATCATGTTCAATGTTGTCTTTTATTCACTGCCTTCATATAACTGATTCTTTTCTGTACATACCTTCAATCTTGTCTTCGCTACTATTTTATGCACAATAAATAGGTTGTTATGTATTTTTGAATATATCGTTTTTCTAATTTGTTACATGACGTTTTTCAATACTATCTTCAAAAGCAGTTATTTCTTTTATAGATAGGGTCTTTCGATATACCTTAAGAAGATTTTTTTTTTTAAAGAAAATTAGGAACAAAACAGTTAGAAGTTAATTTGGCAATACAATTTCAGAATGAATTCTAGAATAAATTTTTTTTTTTTTTTTCTGAAGGTATTGACCGGATACTCAAACACTAGGTATTACCAACTCCGTTACATAGGCATATGCCCGAACTCACCGGTCTTGAATTCAAATGATTCAAGAACATAGTTGCGAAAAAAACCCTACTTCAGGCGCCTCATGCACGATATATAGGAGGGAAGGATGGGACCAGACAAAGATTATGATGAATAATACTGGTTGTCCTGGCCATGAGATCTTATTGTGGTAAAGAAACCACAATTGGATTCTTATTCACATGAATTTCTTTAGTGTTTTCAAATTTCCAATCTGACTTTACATGACTGTTCGCTA
>JAJJMA010095701.1:0-13487 GCA_023529015.1 Papaver nudicaule
ACTCGCTCTGCTTTATTCGGCGATTCTCGCTGACTTAAGCTCTCTCTCAATCTCATATCGCTGACTATACCCTTAGGTGATTCTGTGTATCTTAGCTACTCCATGTTCATACAGCTTCGCCATTAAGATTGATTTATCTGGCGATGGTATTTTTTTACACTCACAGTTTGCCTCTTTCATCTCCAAGATCTGTGATCGCCGGGGGTGAAATTTTGCTCATCGCCGAAAATACCGCGCCCACGTTCTCCATTACTCCATAGTTCCTCCACGTGTCATACATGCGTGACATTTGCTTTTAACCTGCAACCTGAAGCACCGGTTTCATTCCTTCTTTTACCCACCTATAAATTCATTTTTCTCTCTCCATTTCGAATTCATCTTCACAAATTTTACAACTTCTTTTCTTTCACCGCCTTCTGCAAACCTTGTTTCCCAACCCTAACTTGAACTGCTGCTGAATCTGTTGTCCGATCAGTTTTCGGCCTCAGATTACTTCAAATCCTGTCATATCGTCTCCTTCTCCTCACCACTCTTCTTTTCAGCGCTTTCCTGAACCAAAACCATACTCCCATCTCACTTTTCTAAGATTTTTAACTGTTCATCTTCTCCGGTGAGTTCATCTTTTCCGGCTACCATTACCTAGCATGCAACTTCATCGGCAACCGCCTCTAGTATCATGGCTTCAAACGCTCCAGGATCATCTCGCCAGACTAGATCTACCGCCCAAGACACTAGCTCTCCTACCAAACATGATGGTTCGCCAAAAGCAAAACCTCTCGCTGCTTCCAAGCCGAAACCTCTCGCTGCTACCAAGCCGAAGTCTATCGCTGCTAAGAGACCCTTCTGGCACAACTGGGACGAGTATTGTGCCTTCGACAAGATCAACATTTATCCTTTAAAGTTGATTAATTTTGATGGTTTGTCCTCCCCGACGATTCCTACGACTCTGGAGGATCTTAGCCGAGATGATCAACATAACGAAAGAGTTGTGGTTGCCTATGGCACACTTAAAGCTGGGTTGCAACTTCCTCTTTACGACCCCGCCGATCCCTTGATTCTGGATCTTCTCATGCGAATCAAGAAAAGTCCCTTCCAGCTCACCGACAATGCTATTCGCATACTAATGGAATGGAAGCTTCACCGAAACGACGAAACGAATTACCTGATTGCTTCGTATCTGGCCTGTTTGACCCTTCTTCTTACACTGTTGAGAATTTTTTAAAACAATACGATGTTCTTCCTTCCACTATCAAAGGAAACGAATTATCCTAACTGCTTCGTATCTGGCCTGTTTGACCCTTATTCTTACACTGAAAACAATACGATGTTCTTCCTTCCACTATCAAAGGAGAGTCATGGGCATATCGCTTTGTTACCAAACGTGGGATGGAGCCTGAAGATTTCATGCTCGGCGGTGCTGATAAGAAAGAAGAAAAGGGGACTTACACAGCGCGGAAGAGCACTGAAAGTGGCTGGTCAAACCTGCCTTGTTGGGTTGAAGGCCCATGGCTAATGGGGTGGCTTGACGAAATGAGGACAAAGGTTAGAACCAGCTTCGCCGAAGAGCATTCTCGCTTTAAAGATTACGATTTCTTGAAGATACGGGTTCTTGATGCTACTGCAAAGAAGTATGTCAAAATCAGGAAGAGAAAACAAACAGAAGGAAAAGCTGAAGATCAGGTAACAAGCCTCTACTTGATTTAGAATATATATATATATTTGCCTCTGCTTGTTGCCTGATTTACATGGTGCAACTGATGTTTGTTTTGCAGGGTACTGAGTCTGAACAAGAGCAAGAGGAGCTTCGCAAAAGTATGAAAAACGCTTCAGAGAAGCAATCTTTACAAGATCCCAAGAATGGTTCAACTGTTCACAGCGTGCCTCAGCCTACAAAGCCTCCTTCAGAATCAAGAGAAACTGCTAGCGAAAGCGTCCCTTCCTCGGCGAAGCTGCCCACCAAGTCTGGGAATATCGCCATTAAACTCAAGAAAAAGACCTCCACCAAGGATCACACTGAGATTCCTCAGCAAAAACCACTATCAAATATTTATGAGGAGATGGAAGATCAACCTATCGGCGATTCCACTGGTAATCAAGAGACTACCTTTACCCCCATGGAAATCGAAGGTGCCGGCAAAGAAGGAAATCATCCTGATGAAAACACAACTGTTGTTTCTTCTGATCTAGCGGTATTGACTTTGGACAAGATGCCACTCGGCAATAAACCTGTCATTCCGCCCATAAAATTTAGCACCGGCGTAGCTGTCAACGAACTCGCCGAGTCGTTTTCCCGGCTGCTCACACTGGAAGGAAAAGAGAATTCGATGTATTATGAGACCATGTTGACATACTCATCAACTGGCCTTGTAAGAACTCCTGAGTTGTCTATGGTGGCTCACAACCTGACTCACCATCAGCAATTCAACCTTGCTACAGCGGCAACCTTTCTGATGTTTTACTTCAACATCTTTCTCGCATACGCCATTTTACTCACTATTTAACTTATTTCACTTTTCTGCCTCAGGGTTATAATCAAGTTCTTAGTTTGATCGACACCTTTGAGGCTCAAGGTGACAGAATTAACGAGTTGGAGAGAGAAAACCAGCAACTTTCTCGTGACTTGAAGGCTGAGAGAGCTGCTGCAACAAGGAAAGAGTGTGCGTCTTTTGAAACACAACAAAAACTCCAAGGTGGGTTTCCTACTCTCCCTTTCTCTTTTGCTTGCATACTGTTTTATTTTGCTTTCGCCGAAACCCTTAGACGTCATACCTTCTAAGGTCGCCAACAGCTCCCTGAATCACGACTACGACAAGCTGAAATCGAGATCGACAAACTCGCTGATGCTAACGCCCGACAATGCTGGCTGTTGTTTGATTTTGATCGAGATGTTAAGTGGTATCGCCGAGAGTTAAGATATGTTTGCGAACTTAATGAAAATCTTGATCGTGTGGCCAAAACTGCTCGCTCAGAGCTAGGTTGGGTTGAGGGAGAACGAGATGAAGCTATTCGCCGAGAGAAACTTGCTCTGAAAGCGAAAGAGGACACTATAGTTGATCACACTCGGGTGAATGGTTTGTGGCGAGATGAAAAGTCCAGGGCTGACGAGCTACATGCCAGCTAATTCATATTTCCACCGAGAAAGAAACAGTTTTGCTTGAGATCCAGCGACATCAGGATTTCGCCAAGATATATGGCTATCGTGCTAGAGAGTACTACCAGCAATCGACCTCCCAACACTCCCTGATATCTAGGATGCTAGGTCCTAGCAATAATCAAAGTTTTGAGTCCAAACTTACCGCTATTAGTAGTGCACAAGAAAGCGCTTGCCAGCATGTGCGAGGGCTAGAAGGTAGATTTCTAGGGCATATCGTCGATGTAACTTTACTGTGCCTCGGTTCTAACCTCACTTTGCTTTTCTTGTTTTCAGATCAAATCAAGCATTTAGAGGACGAGTTGAAGAAGCATGAGAAAATAGTTGAAGATCACAAAGCTTGCACCCAGACCATCTATGAGTTAGCGGATAAGCTTGTATCTCACAATGAATGTGAAGAGAAGTTGAACAAGGCCCTGATTACTCACAAGGAATGCCCCACCACCATCTCAAATTTGAACAACCAACTTCTAGAACACCAACAGTGTGAGGAGAAGATCAAGGATTTGGATGGTAGGGTGGTCTACATTGGGCAGCTCCGCGATGGTCTTCAAAATGACTTGAATCTGGCCGAGAAGAAATTAACAGCTCAAGAAGAGAAGCATGACAGACAGTTGCTTAAGGTTGCTTTTGTCGCTGTTCAAGATTTTGTGAATGATGATTTCCCCAAGCGTGGGCTTGAAATTCCAGAGAAATATGTCCTTCGCAAAAAGATTTATCCCCAGGAAATCGCCGATAGTGAGGATGAAGGTGTCGAGTCCGGCGAAGAGGAAGAAGAAGAATAAGAGGAAGAACAACCGGAGGAAGAACAAGAAGAAGAAGAAGTAGAACAACAACAAGAAGAAGTAGAACAACAACAAGGAGAAGTAGAACAACCGCACGGAGAGGAGGAAGCCAAAGTCCACGAGAGTGGTGCCGAAGACCAGAATGAGAATGACGCCAAATGAACTTAGAATTTGCGTAAAGTTCTAGTCTCTGGAGGATTAGTACAACTTCCCAACTTCTGTTTTTTCTTGCTTTTGACCAGAAACTTTAGCTTTGTTTCCTTGTATGTCGTTTAGGCCAATCTATGTAATATCTATCTTTGCATTGTTTAATGAAAATTAATTTTATTTTATTTTCGCACCAAGGAATGTTTTCATAACCTTCCACCGATCATCACATTCAAATGGTATGTCGTATGGTTATCCGGCTAGTAAATTCATACTCCATTCGCCATGCTACTTGTGCCCGTCGGCGATCTTAATATAAGTGTTTGGTTAGCGGGGAGCCGTGGCTTATCTCCAGTGCTCCACGAGTCTTATATTTTTCTGCCAAACCTTACAGATCAACAAGTAGCGCGATTTTTTTACAATGAATTATACTATATGTTACCCATAGCTTCGTCATTTGAAGAGGATAGATAAAGGTTCACTCCTTAGTGAAATTAGACCCATTGGATCGGGAGCTATTAGCTCTTGCTGACTTTTTAGTCATGGCATTTTGCCTCAGTAGTTAGCGCTTGGCTATTTTTGTGTGACCTGATCAGGATTTTTGTATGAACTTGTTAGTTCTTAAAGGCTTTTTAGTCTAGGGCATTTTGCCTTGGCAAGACCTTTTTGGTCAGGAGCTATTTGCTCTTTGAGACTTTTTAGTCTAAGGAATTTTCGGCGAGACCATTTTGGTTAGGAGCTATTTTCTCTTTGTCAGCGTACTTTGGCGTGTTAAAAGAAGTATATCGGCGAAACATAAATGACACAATGAGTTGTTAACGGGGTTCGACGCATAATAGCAAACCTACGTCCCCGGATCATATTCGTTGTTGTTTACATAAGCTAATAAGATTTCTTGGGTAATATGCCCGCCCAAGACTTCGGAATTTTTACATCATTGACTCAAGGATAATATCTCTTGATAAACTTAGCATTCCAAGGATGCTCCAACTCCTTGCCATGCTCATCTATCAATATATACGCACCAGCTCCTGCTCCTCGTTTGACAATGTAAGGACCTTCCCATACTAACAACAACTTTCTGCAACCCTTTCGCTGGGAAGGTGGGATTTCTCGCAACACCAAATCTCCTGGCTGGTACTCCCTGGGAATTACTCTCTTGTTATGTTCTCTGGACAGTCGGCGATGATAATTCTCCATATGGGTTAATGCAATTAACCGTTGCTCTTCTATATCATCCGGCTTGGCAAAGATCAAATCAGTGTTCAAATTCTTTTCCCAGGCTTCTCGTTTTGTTGTGGGAAGGATAACTTCCGGCGGCAGTACTGCCTCTGCGCCGAAAATGAGAAGAAATGGAGATGCGCCCGTTGCCTCTCTGACTGTTGTCCTATACGACCATAGCACATTATGCAGGTGCTCGCACCATGAATTCCCATGTACTTGCACCCGCTTCTTCAGTCCCATTCCAATAGTCATATTAGTCGCCTCCGCCTGTCCGTTACTCTGAGGGTAAAGAGGGGTTGATTTTCCCAGCTTAACGCTATATGTGGCGAGTAAATCTCTGATGTTGTCGCCGGCAAGCTCTTTTCCATTGTCAGTGCAGATTTCCGCCGGCACGCCAAATCTACAAAATATGTTTTCCCATAGGAATGTGAACACATCTTGTCCTGATTTTGTCCCCAAAGCCTTAGCTTCGCACCACTTGGTGAAATAATCCGTAGCCACAATGATGTACTTTCTCTGCCCTGAACCTGTGGCAAGTGGACCTATAATATCCACCCCCACTTGGCGAAGGGCCACGGGCTGAGGACTGAATTTAAAGATGTCGTCGACGCTTTTATCCTTTTCCCATTAATTTGGCATTGTCTGCATCGGCGAGTATACTCTTTAGCATCGCTATTCATCCATGGCCAGTAGTACCCCTGCATTCATACTTTTAAAGCGAGTGCTCGTTTTCCGCTGTGATTCCCACAATCTCCATCATTATCTCCTTTGGCAATTTCTTTCCTTCTTCTCTTGTTACGCATCTTAGGAGTGGTCCTGAAAATGATCTCCGATATAATATCCCATCTCTGAGCTCATAATTCGCCGACCTGCTAATCACTTGGTGTGCCAAAGTCTTATTTGCTGGAGTGGTAAGACGATCAAGATAATATCTTATTGGTGTTCGCCAATCTGTTTCCGCCGAGTCTTCTGTCTCCATCGCCAACACTTCTCTTTGCTCTCGCTCATCTACTGAGGACTGTTGTACTCGCTCAATTGCTATGGAAGTTAATTCTAGATCTGTCATCATTGACGAAATAAACGTCAGTGCATCGGCGTGCCTGTTGTCTTTCCTACAGATATGTCTAAACTTGATACAAGGAATCTGCTGGATGTACTCCCTAGCAAGTTTTAGATATTTCTGTAGGGAAGGATCTACTGTTTGATACCGTCCTGAGATTTGTCGAATCACTAGCTGTGAATCGCTGGTCAGTCGAACATCGTTAATGCCCATCTCTATGAGTAACCGCATGGCATGTATCACCGCCTCATATTCTGCCTCATTGTTGGTCGCCGGGAATTCCAACCGTAGCGAATGGACTATCCTTGCCCCTTTCGGAGAAGTAAATACAATTCAAATTCCTTTGCCTTCTCTGTTTGCGGATCCATCAACATATACTTCTCATCCGTCCGGACTTCTATGCAATAGGTCAGGCACACCACTGTCAGCGTCATCCTGCATAAATGGCATATCTTCTGTCTCCTCCTCTTCTTCTACTGGGAAATCTGCAAGAAAGTCGGCGATGACTTAGGATCGCTGAGCGGTACGTATTTCATACTTTACACCGAACTGCTCAATCTGAGTATTCCATATGGCGATTCTTCCTACTCTCTGGGAGCTATGCGAGATGGATTCAATTGGTGTTTTGGTCAAGACAGTAATAGGATGAGCATGGAAGTATGGGCAAAGTTGCTGAGATGCGAAAACCAGTGCTTGGATTAGCTGTTCAAGTTTGGTATAATTCTTTTCGGCTCCTTGTAGGGTCCTGCTAATGTAATATATTGGCGTTTCACCACCCTTCTTTCTTACCAACACTGCGCAGATATCTCCTGAAGTTGCGGCGAGATAAATTCTTAATTCTTCGCCAGGTTTTGGTGGCTGAATAACTGGTAGTGTGGCGAGATATCTTTTGATGCCTTGAAATGCAGCCTCGTGATTATCCGTCCATGTGAAATTTTCTCCCTTCTTCAACATGTTGAAAAAAAGCTTGCACTTGTCAGAGAACCTTGAGATAAATCTATTAAGCGAAGCCAAAGTTCTGTTGAGACGCTGAATATCTTTTACTGTCGCCGGAGAAGGCATGTCCATGATAGCTTGTACCCTCGCTTGATCTGCTTCCACCCCATTTTTTGTGACGACGTATCCCAAATTTTTTCCTGAAGTAACGCCGAAGACGCACTTCGCCGGGTTTATCTTCAACTTAGTAAGTCGCATGTGATCGAATATTTCCTTAAAGTCTTGTGCATGAATTTGCTTTTTCTTGCTCTTTACCAACATGTCGTCCACATAAACCTCCATGGTCCGCCCAATCCATTTCTCAAAAAATTTCTGAGCCATCTCCTGATAAGTGGCGCCGGCGTTCTTCAACCCAAAAGGCATCCTCGTATAGCAAAATAGGCCCTTCGTTGAAAAGAAAGTCATGTGCTGCTGATCTTCCAACGCCAAAGGTATCTGGTTATATCGTGAATAACCATCCAAGAAGGATAAAAGTTCGTGACCAGAAGTAGCATCCACGGTCTGATCAATGCTTGGCAGGGGAAAACTGTTTTTGGGACACGCCCTGTTAAGGTCGCTGAAGTCGATGCAGATCCTTACGCCCTTGTTCTTCTTAGGTACCACTACCATATTTGATATCCATTCAGGATATTGTACTGGTCTAATGATACCTGATGCTTTCATTTTTTCGATTTCAGCCTCAACCGCTTCCTTATATGCTGGAGCTAACTTGCGTATTCGCTGCTTGAATGGTCTGACCTTTGGGTCAATGTCCAATTTATGACATGTTATTTCTGGATTAATTCCCGGCATCTCATCCATCTTCCAGGCGAAGACGTCCACATATTCCCTTAACAAAGCCTCCAACTGTGCTGACTCTTCTTCCGTCAATAGTGTACCAACTTTTACCATCTTCGGGTTTCCCACCTCGCTGATGTCCACATCTCTTGTAGGTTCTATTGCCGTAAAATGCAGTTCTGGCTCTCCCATCGGCGAGGGTTCCTTTAATTGCTATAAAGGCGCTGCAGCCGCTTTCCCCGAAGTTTTTCGTTGCGCCAAATGAACATACTGTAAAGACTTGGCGACAAAATTCTTGATTTCTTGATTCTTGACAACTCCTTTTCTTGCCTTTTTTTTTCGTTCAGCCTCGCCTTCCTATTTTCGTGCATCTCCACATCAGCGATATTGCAAGCTTTGGCTTCGGCGGGATCTCCCACAAACTCGGCGATTCCTTTAGGTGTTGGGAACCTCAGGCGCTGATGATAAGTAGATGGAACTCCCTTTAGGCTGTGCAACCAAGGTCTCCCGAAAATGGCAGCATACGGTGAATCTACATCCACGACACAAAAGGTTGTGTCCAGAGTTAACTCTTTACAAGTGACCACCTTTAGCGTGACTTCGCCCTTAGGTTTGGATGCAATCCCGTTGAAGCCATAAATGTTATATTTCGACTGTACCAGCGAATCTTTAGACAGCATGGCCTGATAAGCTGAATTGAAAAGAATGTCGGCAGAACTCCCCTGGTCCACAAGTACTCTAGGGACATTATACTTCCCTATCTGAATAGTCAAAACCAAAGGGTCATTATGGTTTCGCCCTTCCTCTGGAACTTCTTCCACCGAGAAACATACAGGAGCTTTCATCCACTCCTTCAAAGGTGTTGGCTTGACAACGACACTGCAGATTTCCTTCCCGAACCTGTCTCGCTTATGCACTCTTGACATGATGTTGCTATGAAATTCGTCCCTGGTGATCTTCGAATGCACGATAGAGAAACAATCCAATACTTCCAAATCTCGCTCAACAGTCACTCGAAACACGTCTGGAAAAGGAACGGCCTAAATTGGTTGTACCATCATTGGGGTTCCTGTTGGCGGCGGTGGCAATTCAAGGAACTCCTGAAATTTCCCTTGGCGGATGAATCTATGGACTTCACGCTGCACACCTGCACAATTTTCAGTAGAATGGCCATGGAACTGATGGTATTGGCAATAAACAGAAGTGTTAGATGGAGGAAACTTAGGGTTTTCCCTGTTGTAAGGATAGCGAATCTCATCTCTGCAATGTGTGTAGGTGAAGAAAATGCCATACGCTAAGTAATAAGAACTCAAGGAGAGATTTATATTCAGAAGGGCATTCATAAGAGAAGTAATATGGTGACAGTGGATCACATCAGCGGTAATCACTAATCACAGAAGGATGCTAAGAAGGTATAGGTGACAGCGGTATGTACAAGAATCACTTCAGCGGTGAAGCATTGGTAAAAGATAGGCAAATAAGATGAGCATCTAATGTTGGACTGAATGGTCGAGTTGAATGGTTGGCTTAGTGGAGTCTGAGTCATTGGTCTTATCCTCCACAAGAGAATGGCGCTGAGGTTGTAAAAGGATAGGCGTTGAGTTATGAAAAGGAACAGCGGTAAGGCGGTGAGGAACAGGACAAATTGTGTCAGAGTAGTTTGTATTTATTAGCTGTATTCCACTACTTGTAATGCCTATATAAGGCAGTGTACTCCCTCAGTGTTGGGGGTTGGAAAAGTGATTGCTGGGACTTGGTTTATTGAGAGGAAGAAACCTTCTAACTCTCCATAGCCCAAGCTGTTAGTGAGATCTTGTGATTATCTGTAGAGTGTTCATCCTTAGCAAGGTGAGATGCAAGGATTCTATTAATGAAAATACATGTTTGAGGGCTTTAATCTTTATTATCTGCTGTGTTTCACTTATAGTTTCATACTTAGTATCGCCTTCTGCTTATATCTGAGTGCTGAACTATGTATTGTTGTGTTTACCTTTAGTATACATGTTATGGTGTGATTATGGTCTTTAATCATGGGTGTATTGGTAAAATCACCACTATGGGGATTTTACCAACTACAATGTGAACTCTCAATTTGCCCCCAAGCATCAGTATATGAAACACGAAGCTTTGGGAGAGTGGCGTCCTGGAAATCCTGCTGGTTAGTCCTTCTTTCGCTGAAATTCCTGTTACCACCGTTATTCCTCTTGTCTCCCTGTCGCCGAGTGTCACGCCTATTTCCTCCATCATTTCTTCCCCTATTGTCTTGTCGCTCCCTTCCTTCATAGTTATCTCGCTTGGTCAGGTTCCATTGCTGGTTACCATTAGACTGTTGATGCACCTGCCTCTGCTCAACCTTAGGAACTACCACTACCGATGATGGAGCTTTCGTCAGTCGCTGCTGCTTTAATCTCAACCATTCCCTATTTATTTCCTCTTGCTCCTCCGGAGAGTAACTGTTGATAGAATGGATCTGCTTCGCCTTCTCCTTCTTTTGCCGCAGCTCTTCCTGCTGAATTTCCTCATAAGCCATGAATTCATTTTTCCTAACACGCAATATTTTCATATCTTTCGGCGTGTCCCAGTACAAAGCTTTGAAGATTGGGTCTGATGATTCCATAACACTGATATACGCCCGGATCTTATCTTTTTCAGAGACTCCTGGATCTACTTCGCTGCAAAGCTTTCTCCATCTTTCAGTGTGACTTTTACAACTTTCGCCATGCCTATTTTTATCGGCGAACAACTTTTCAACCCCAGGCCTAGCGCAGTTGTTGTGAATGTATGTTACCAAGAACAAGGCCTGCAAGTCTTTGAATCGTCCTATCGAATCTGCCTCCAAACCGTCAAACCATGACAAAGCTTCCTCCTTGAAAGATGCAGGGAACGATTTACACATGATGTTATCCCAATTGGTCCATGCCGCCATGTCCCTCTTGTAGACCTTTAAATGCTGAGATGGGTCTTCTGTACCATCAAAGATTGACGTGAAAGTTGGCATTGATAATCTCCTTGATATATGGCCAGTTAGAATGTTTTGTTGAAAGGGTGTTTTCTTAGCCTCTGAAATTGCCTTCGCCAACTTGGTATCCTTCGACGATCCTTGAAGATCTCCACTTGCTTACGCAGTTGCCGTAACTGCCCTCTTACCATATCATTTAGCCCATCTTTGTTTTCGTTATCGCCTGATCCTTCGGGGCCTTTCTTTTGGTTCTCGGACCTAATACTCTTTGAGTCCTTCTTCGCCGTTGTAGTAGACATGTCCTTCTTCCTAGAGTGAATAGTTGGCTGCGACTGCGATGGCCTACTCCTGCTGCTGCTAGACAAGAATTTTTTTTTGTTTTCCTCTGTTATCTCTCTGTTACGCTGCAACATCATTTCCATCTGTAATTTCATCTGAAGCTGCATTTGTTCTTGGTTCTGGGCGTTCATTTCTATGATCTTTTGCAGCATAGTGTCTGTGACGCTGTTAGAACCCATATTTTCCTCTTGAAGTATGATTGGTCTTTCCAGAGTTTCGCCGATTGTTTTTGGAATTGCCGCTGCGATAGTATTCTGATCGCTGGTGGCTCCGTTGACTGTAACGGCTTTCTTTGATTTTTCGCCAACAACATTCGCATCAATCCCTTTATCCTGTCGCTGTGTGAAACCGTTTGTCTCTCCCATCGCTTCTATCTCATCTTGCTCAGTCACATCCTCCACTTCCACTGTGTCCGGAATTTGTGGCCGTTGGACGTTAGGTTGTTTCAACGCTTCGTCGTTCAAGGGAGAAGTGCCCGCGCCTGCTGGTGGTGGCATACCAGTTCCTTTACTTCTAGTGAAATGTTGAGTAGTGCTCGCCAAGTGCGGATCCTTCGCCGGTGGCTTCTGCTGATTGCCCTTGCTTTTAGACGTCATTCGCAGAGAATCTGTGAAACAAGACAAAAGCACTCCCAGACAGTATTACGCTGATAGTACTGTTAATCAATGCCCCATAAGTTAGTGGAGGTAGTTTTAAATCTTTTTAAAGTACAACCTAGCATGAGACAAAAATGGAAGCACTACTGCACTTTCTTAGACATGTTGATCTAAGTTAGGTAGAGAAGGACTAATATGAAATATGTCAAAATTATTCAGGGTCTCAAAACAGAATGATTTTTGAAAGATTGGTCCCTTGTGAATCAAAACATTCGTACGACGAAATATGCTTAGATGAAATCAAAATCATCATGTTATGCATGAGTGCGAGTTAAAAACCCATGTTATGCTTAGATTGTCTTATCAAACTAACAAGACAATCTCAGATATAACTACTCTTTGTGATATGAAACAGGTGACTATACTCACTATGCTGAGAAAATCTCAGTGATGACCTTAATGAACATACTGCTGATCTTGTACAACAAAGTTGGCCGAAACACAAGCCATGATTGCAGCTTAAGAACGAATGATTGCTATAAATAGAAATATTTCTGGAGAAAGACTCGTTGAGAACAAAGAACTATGCTAAAAATAACCTTTTACTAACATGGAGACCCAGACCTTACTAAAAATAGCATTATCCTATGACGATACCCAAACAAACAGCAATTGTACTACCAAGCAGACTACTTTGCACAAAATCATGGTGAAAATATGTGAATCAGCAAGAAAAACCATGAAAAATCAAGTTCAAAACCTCTTCTAGCGCCAAAATGTAACAGTCAAAAATCCCAATGCTAGATCTTTGACTGTACACCAAATGATTCTTATACAACATCATACACACATAAACATTATATCAAAACAGTAGGGAGTTAGAGTTAGAAGTACTTGACGGCGAGTTACTTGGTTCTTCCTCATGCTTGAGGCTTACATCCAAGGGATTCCATTATTTGAAGTTGGGTTACATATCTCACCTTTACTTAATTCACTCTTTCACTCTAGCTCTAGATTATCACACGCTCAATACTGAATTAGGGAGAGCAAGGAGATAACTCACTTTTCCTCTCACTAAGCCAGACTGAAATTACACCAACCCCTTTTACAATGGGAATATCTCTCCTTATATAGGGAGAAGTTACAATGGGATACAATTAATACTGATATCGACCTCTTCTGACACTATTTGTCCTCTTTCGCCACCCGTGATCTTCAGCGACCCTGGTATAGATTTTACTACTTCGGCGAGGCCTCCTACTTGTAGATAAGTATTGCTGACGGTGATTCCATTGAGTCAACCAGTCAACTCTGCCAATAGATCCGTTCTGTCCATCCTTAAATGCTCAATCACTTCTCACCTACTTCTCAACTACTCAACCGTACTGATTCCTTTCGCCCAGATGAGACTCGCTCTGCTTTATTCGGCGATTCTCGCTGACTTAAGCTCTCT
>JAJJMA010095706.1:0-10259 GCA_023529015.1 Papaver nudicaule
ATACAAACGTGTCTGCACCTTACTCGTGTCCGCATCCGTGTCGTGTCTGCGTCCCTGCGTCCGTGCAACCCAGGTGCCTCACTAATTTCTCGACATATTATCTCGCGAATAAAAAGTTAGCGACTCAAAATCCCTACGTCAGTCTCCATATACTCTCTGGTACAAAAAAAAAAAACCCTAACCCTAACCTCCGAGTCCGAAATTCCCCCAATTCGATCGAGTGAATTTTGATCGATCACCATGGTATTAGGTGAATTGAGTGGAGGTATCGTCCGCGCTCTTGCAAATATGAGCAATGCGACGATAGTCGATCAGAAAGTAGTGACTGGTTGTCTCGATGAAATCAGTCGAGCTTTAATGCAAGCTGATGTCAGTATGGATCTGTTGAAGATCAAAGTGTTGTTAAACAGATCTCAAAACATTTCATTTCATTTCTTGTTACAGTACAAAGAGAAGAAGCAACTATTTAAAGAAAGGACAACCGACAACAAAACAGAACCTGACAACCGTTAGGTCCGGTTGTAACAACAGAAAAAACAGAAACTGAAAAACAGAAGAGAACCGACAGATGGAAGGAAGAGAGTGGGTTAGTTACAGCTTATTACAGCTGTGAAACAGCTAAGAGAATTCTATTCTCTAACAGGATCTTGTTACAAATATGCATAATAATATCAAAAACATTGTTAATCTTGATCATTTAGCTGCTGGTCATAATAAACGTAGAATCATCCAACAGGTACATATACATTTCTCCCTTCTTTTTTGATTTTGATTGACCTAATTCCACATTAGATAGGAAAAATCTTGTTGTTTGTGTTTACTGTTTTGTTGAAACTACATAATAGATAATCATTAGTTATATTTCTCTACTTTTGCTTGGACATTTAGGAATTACCTTAAACAAGTAGAATGCACGCCGGCAAATAATACTTCTTTAGTCACCACGATATACCTTATATTTCTCTACTTGTGCTTGGACATTTAGGAATTACCTTAATAAAAGGTTGTCATCTTTGTCAGGCGGTATACGGGGAAGCCTTCTTTCACCCCGGAAAAAGGGAAACCAAGTGTTATAATGTTTGTTGGTTTGCAAGGTAGGCTATCTGTAATTAGTGTTCATCAGTGGACTAGTAGGTTTAGGTTCGGTTTCTGATGGTTCATTTTCTGACAATGTAGGTTCTGGAAAGACAACAAGCTGTATCAAATATGCGTATTACCATAAAAAGAAGGGCTTCAAACCGGCCATAGTGTGTGCAGATACATTTAGAGCTGGTGCTTTTGATCAGTTGAAGCAAGGTGCCACTAAAGCTATGATCCCATTCTTCGGAAGGTTATATCCCAATCTTGTCCATTTGCCGACATTACATCTGTTATGGCAGTATGGCTTCCTTAATTTTATGTCTCTTAATGCTTTGGCCTATCATCAACAGCTATGAGGAATCCGATCCTGTAAAAGTTGCACTGGAAGGGGTAGAGACGTTCAAGAAGGAAAACTTTGATCTGATTATTGTAGATACAAGCGGTCGCCATCAGCAGGAAGCTTCTCTATTTGAAGAAATGCGTCAGCTGGCTGAAGCAACGGTAATTTATATCTGCTGTTTATTGTCTTCTCTGGTTTTATTTGTCTAATAGGTATGTAACTGCCAACTGTCTGTTTCAATGTGCCAGAAACCAGATCTTGTTATTTTCGTTATGGATAGTAGTATTGGTCAATCTGCTTTCGATCAAGCTCAAGCCTTCAACCGAAGTGTTTCAGTCGGTGCTGTTATTATTACAAAAACCGAGGGTGCAGCAAAGGGAGGTGGTGCGCTTAGTGCGTAAGTGCCACTGTAAAGCTATTTACACTCTTTCCTGCATTTACTTTTACTGCATTTACTTCTCGAATCATATCATGTTTTGGGAATATGTTTGTGTCATATGCCCTCAGTAACCTTGAATTCTTTTAACAATTTGTATACCTACAAGAACCTCCTTAATAACATCTTCAAGCAAGACATATTTGGCTTACCGCTGATGGTTTGAAGTAGGGGTGGTGTATACAATAGTTACACCAGAGTAACTCTTTTTTGTATAAGAATCAGATCAGTTTGTGCTGTAAAAATGCAAGCTTAGGATGATTTGAGGCTTATATTTACCCAACAGAGCATTGATGCATAGAGTATTGTTTAGGGGAACTACTAGGAATTGGTAATGAACTCCGGGAGCCTTATTGTAAGAGTTGTACGGTTCTTGGGCATGATGTGTTAGGCACTTGGAATAGCATGTCTTCTGGAGTTCTTCCGCTTGTACTATCAAGATCTGAATTTGATTTTTTCTTGTTTTGGCAGAGTCGCAGCCACAAAAAGTCCTGTCATATTCCTCGGGACTGGAGAGCGTATGGATGACTTTGAAATTTTCGATGTTAAGCCATTTGTCAGCCGTCTATTAGGTATCATAAACTCCCTGGTTAGTAATAACACTTTCATGTTTGATATAGTTCATCTTTTGAAAAAGCCCTTTTATGATTTCAAATAGGTATTGGGGACTGGTCTGGCTTTTTGGAAAAAATCCATGACGTTGTCCCTATGGATCACCAATCTGAGCTTCTTCAAAAAGTATCTAAAGGAAAATTTACACTGAGGACTATGCAGGAGCAGTACCAGAGCATGCTCAATATGGGTCCCATGAACCAGGTCTAAGATTTTTTTTCTCTCCTGTATAATACGTGACTTTGGCTTCACTTTACTTGTTTTCCTTCATATGTAGGCATGTGATATAACTCTAAACTGACTGATTTTATTGTGGATTGTTAGGTTCTGTCTATGCTTCCAGGATCTGGTGATAAATTGATGCCCAAGGGTGGTGAGAAGGAACGTCAGTCAAAAATCAAAGTCTACATGAGTATTATGGATTCAATGACAAATGAAGGTACCTCTTCTATTATGACACAGTTACTTTCTAGTAGTTTATATTTCAGATATGTAGCCTGGAGTATTTCATAGGACAATTATGATTCTTGAAGTGCATGAGTTTATTTACCTTAGAGGTGAGGTTGCTTGCTTATCTTGACATGCTTATGACATAATGCATCAGAGTTGGACAGTACCAACCCAAAAATTATGAATGATACCTCTCGGATCATGAGGGTAGCAAGGGGTTCAGGTCGTCAGCCCAAAGATGTAATGGACTTGTTGGCAGAATACAAACGCGTAGCAAAGGTCTGGGGCATGGTTAAAGGGTTCAAAACTTGCAAGAAGGGACTGAATGCACAACACATGAGTAAAGTTCTTCCTGCACATTTGCTGAATCAAATGGGTAACCACCTAATCCCATCTATTGTCTTAAATTTCTCTAGTCTTTTATGGGACTGCATCCCACTTGGCCCAAACCCCATCTATTGGCTTAAATTTATCTAGTCGTATTGCGCCGCATTCCACTTGGCCCAAACCTATCTGTTGGCTTAAATTTCTCTATTCTTGTAAGGCACTGCATCCCACTTGGCCCAAACAGTTGAGGGAGTTCCCATTGTAGTTTGAGCAGTGAGGGCAACTGGTTCCTCTTTCTAACCCAGTGAAGCACATTATTGTATGACCTTTTAACATACATATGATCTCTCCACAATAGTTTCTTGTTACTGTAAAAAAATCTGGCTTATTATGTTGCATACTTAATCCACATTACTAATCACTTGGAAAACTTACATAGGTGGCATGGGTGCTATACAAAACCTCATCAAGCAGATGGGTTAATCGGAAGACATGATGGGTATGCTCGAAAACTTCCCCCATCTGCAGATTCTCCCTGTCCCCCATCCACAGCTTCTCCCGTACCCCCATTTGCAGCTTGAGAAGGGATACTTGGAATATATTTATAACAAAATACAAACATTTACGTAAAATTTGTAATTATCAATATAATTAAAATATAATATAGTATAGTATAATACAAGCTGTGTTTTTTGATGAAAATAATGTTGACGAGTGAATGAAGTTTTAGCTAGTTTTTATTCATCTTTTTTAATATTTTATGGCATTATTAGGCTTTTTATTTATAACATTTATTTCATGTGTTCTTTTATACATTAAAATGTTGTTATTAGAAAAAATAACTTTAATATATATACGTATCCTGCTGAATCGCGTATCCCCATTTTTTTAAAATTGACGAATCCCCGTATCGGTATCCCCGTATACGTGTCCCCGTATCAGTATCCGTGCTTCATAGGTTGCTAGATATGAGTAACAAACCATTGCTGATTTTATTTTGCTAAATCTTCAATGGTGGAAAAACCTTGAGCTCCGCTCGCCATTCTTAGGACGTTTAATTCCATCAGAAGCCAGTTTTCAGGGGGGGTATTTGAAGCTCTTTAGTCTGGGGAAATACACAATTGAAGCAGAATGATCATTGAGGGGCACATCCCACAATTTTTTTTGTATAATCCTGTTAGCCAATTGCAAAAAATCCATGTACACTAAACGTTGTATATAAAGGCATGTGCCAATCTCTGCTAGTTGCAAGTCTATATGGCATAAATGCTCGGACGAAATTTGAACAAACTAAAAAAAACGCCGAAATTGTGTAGCCTACTAGCCTTGTATGTTTGATTTACTCCGATCCCTTTTTGGGGATCATTTGCAAATGGCTTCAACTGAGAGCTTTAATTTTTCAAAGTGTTCGGACATGGGTTAACTCCGAAAGCCTCTGGAGCTACAGACTAATTAAGCATAATTCCTGACCAATTAATCCACCTCTCATAGAAGAGTATTTTTTTTTTCCGTGTAAAAGACGTTTACGTTGGCTTGGATTCTGAATGAGTTTCGTGTATTTCGCTGTAACGGCATGAGTGCGAAGTGCAAGAACTAATTTCTCCAGAGCTTAAAACATACTGGCTGTTATAGGGGCCGGCTGAATTGTTACAGGGGCCGGAAAACAATATTGCTATCATAGGGGCTGTTATAAGGGGTGTCCAAAAACAATGAAAAGTCTAAATTACCCTATTGATTTTCGGTTGGATTAAACCCTAAAATCCAACCGAAATTTGCTTGCTTTCCAGATTTTCGTCTGGATGTTTACAGTTTTGCATGCGTAATTTGCAGACGAAAACTAGTTTCTTAGATAGTGTCACAATGATTGTAGCCGAAATTAATGTTAAATGTGAAAAATGCAGACGAAAATTGAGTACGCTAGATTTTGTTTTTTCGTCCACATATATCCAACCGAAACTGTTAATGGCGGCACTTTCGGCTGGGTTATAGTCCAAAATCCAGACGAAATTTGCCTTTACAAAAACTTTTGCTATAGAGAATTTTCAGCAGGAATTTTCGGTTGGATTTTGGAATTTTCGGTTGGATTTTGGAATTTTCGGTTGGATTTTGGAGTTGGATTTTGGAATTTTCGGTTGGATTTTGGAATTTTCGGTTGGATTTTGGAATTTTCGGTTGGATTTTGGAGTTGAATTTTGGAATTTTCGGTTGGATTTTAGAATTTTCGGTTGGATTTTCAAGGGGTAGTTTGGAATTTAAAAAATATGTTCGATAAGGGGTTTTGAGAAAAAGCTATTGGACAACCCTATTTTGTCTCATTATCCGGCCCCTGTAACAATTCAGCCGGCCCCTATAACAGCCAGTTAAAACATGTACCTTTTCAAACGTCGCATTATGAGAGGCATGACAGTCCTGCAAGAAGTCATATTTTGGTTCACAAAAAAACAGTGTAGGGATGTTGAAGTTTAGTGTGCACAGAGAATCTTTGACTGTTCCTTTGCTTTCTTTAGCCTCTTTATAGCTTTGCAAGGATAGCGTATGAGTTCGTTTCCTATCCCTTTCCTAGACCCAGTGGCAGTGGCCAGTATCTTTAGGAATTATATTACTTTCATTGGAGTTTTTACTTTTTACCATCTTTGTGGGGCTTGTCCACAATTACTTTGGCATTTCTTCTCTGTCATATACTAAAAGTACTACAGTTACCGCAAGTACCACCAGATGCTCTATATAACCCACACCCTGACCTTTTCCGACCTGGGCCCCAACTATTCGGGGGCTACAAAATACATTTCCTGCCTATATTCCTTTTTTTTTTTGAAGAGAAAGTTACTGCATTTAACTAATAAAGCATTACATCAGAGTTTACAACCGTTGATGAGGTGTCACCCAAAACAAAGAGTACAACCATCAAAACATCTTTCAAGAAAAGGTAAATGCTTCTAGTCTCCATTGGTGCCAAAAGGAAGGTCAAGTACAGGAAATAAGCTTGAGTCCCTGAAGTCGTGAGCCGGATGATCATAAAACCAAACCATTGAAGTATTGCCATGCACCGCAAGGTGGTGGCACCTGGCCATTTACAAAAATGACCTGTCGCAATGTATCCTTTAAGGCAAAAAGGATTTACCCCATAATGATGATAAAAACCAACTTCTCCATCATCCTGCCACTTCTTCGAGAGATTTCCACTACTCCGTGATATACCAACATACTTTATCAGTTTCAATAGGACACACTTCATGGTGCAGAGAAAAAAAACTAAACTAAAAACAGCTAACCTAAAAACTTGCATATTAATCCTACTACTGGGACACATTAAACTAGAGACATAAAGTAGACCCACCTGATAGAACACACTACATAAGCTTATTATACAACCTAAATCTAGATATCCACTCATCCGAAACTTCTGGAGAGAAGTTGTAAAGTGCAGCATATTTGGTCTCCAGGAGAACACATCAAGAAAACCATAGATGAAGGTGACCAACACAGTAAATAAAAAGAAGTAAGAACCAACGCCAACAAGCCAACCTAAACGAGCCGCCAGAAGTAAAATAATCAGAACCCAATGCAGCGTAATCAACCACCATAATGATTGAAAGAAAGAGGGACCAACCAATATATGATGCACAATGGTTGAAATGAAAACCGCATCAATTCGTTGAGACAGAAATAGTGTGTATGTAACCCAACTAGTGAAGAACCCAGAAAATCTGTTTTCCGTGAAGCCCATGTAAAAAGAAGTCCAATAAGGCCCATCCAAAGAAGTCACTCCTAATGTAAATCTAGACAGTAGATAGCTTTGTTTGTAGTGAAGAGAACGCTGTAGTGAATAGCCATGTGTCCAAATAATGAAACGTAATCTCCAGCAAGAGCCAGCTAACCCTATTGTCGTGGCAGCCGTGGACCCCAAAATGTCCGTCAATATGTCAGTCAATGTCAGGGGAATTAGGCCAGCTTTGTGAATAATTTGGATGTTATTGGTGGGCCAAAGGTCATATGTTGTCGGGTAGTGTAGGTTATTGGTTTGAAGATCGGACTGATTTGAATCAGAAACGTTGAGTGGATAACGATTCACCCTGAGAGAGGTGATGAACAACCTGAATGTGTCTGCAACGAAATAAATCTCCACCGGAAAACAAAAAGGGTTAAGACTAGGGTGAAGAAAGTTACAAGCGTTGCTAACTATTGTAATCCACAGTCGATTATCTTCCAAGAGATGGAAAAAGATAAACAGGAAATCTTCTTTACAGAACCAGGCTTTCTTCCAAAGGCAGAAAAAACAGAGAAACGAATTCTCAGAGTGCAGTAAAAACGGAAGCAAACCTGTCTGTATTCCTTGCAAAATTGGCAAGAAATGAATAACCCATGAGTAAACTATTTCTGAGAAATTGGTCAAATTAAGATTCTGATTGTGAGAAACGAAGTTGGCTAATAATTGTTGGTGAAATCCCGTGTGTAGTCTGTGCAAAAATGGCAGAACGTGAACCCCTCGCCATCCAGCAGAGTAATTAGATTTATGGAATTCATGAAAAGTATAAACCCATGAGAAAAAATCCAGATCTGGAACAGATGGATGATTAGTTGAAACCAAGCTGGAAATTTGAAGAGGAATTAAGGTATTGTTTTTAAGAGCAGTCTCAATAACATCCTCTTCATCGTCCTCTTGTTCAGTAAATATTGTTGATGAATTTGTAGAAACAGAGAGAACTGGGTTTATTTCGGAAGTTGTGGTGAAGAAGGCAGAACAAAGGTGAAGAATCAATGGGTCCGGATCCGAATCATCAGCTTCGTCTCCATCAACATCTCCGATTCCAGTTTCCATGATTGATTGCTGAATATGAGTTATTTTGTTTCTGGAATTGAAGCTGTATATGTGCTAGGTCTGTAAGGATTAATGGTGAATCGGAAGAGATAGTATTAACTCAGGTTTTCGCCCGATCCACGGAGCTTGCCTATATTCCTATTAGAAAGCGAAAAAAAAAAGAAGCAAATAAATGAAAGAAAGGAAACTGGGGAGAACCAAAATAATTTTGTGTTAATGTCTTTCATTTACAGGAAGTGGCAAAGACGCGACTAAGGGGTGGCGCTGGTGATAATTTTGTGGTTTAGGTTCATAAATCGTTGCAGTAATCTTTTATTCTTGCCACAAAATATTCTTATTTTCTGTTTTATTTTCTAGTAAATGTATAACCTTCTTCATAAAACTTAAATAAAACAATTCATATTTTCGCATTGATCATTTCGAAATTTCCAATACTGTTACTTCTTTTTGGTAGAGGTGTCAAAGAGGCCAGGCCAGCCCGAGCCTGGTCAAGCCTAGCCTGTATTTCCAGGCCAAAGTCTGGCCTGGCCCATTCTCAAACAGATCTGGCTGGGCCCAGGCTCGAAACTGGCCCAGGTTGGGCTGTGATTTTCAGCCAATTAGCCTGTTTTGGCCTGGCCAGCTTTAGCCCCGGAGTGCAATAGCCTGTTCAGGCCGGCCTGCCATGGCCTGATATAATTTATTTAACCAAAAAATATATGATAGGAAGAAGGATCGATCCCGTGGTGTAGTGAATTGAGTCTTCTACCACTGAGCCAAGTTATTTGTGTTGTTAGTGGTCAGTCAAATCCACTTTAATTTTCAATCTGAATAATTATTATTTCCATTTTACTTCTAAATTTAGTTATTGTTTACTACTCCCTCCGTTTCTTTTATATAGGCGGAAATAGGGTTTTTCCATGTTTCAAATTATAGGCGGAGGTAAACTATCAAGGCATATTTTTACAACTTATACCCTTATTAATAATACATAGGTAATTGTGTTGGGAATAAGACAAAGGGCAAAACAAGAAAAAACATGGAAATTTATGAATCCAAAAATGTTTTCTTAATCTAAGAGATTTGGTCCCTCCGCCTATATAATTGAAACGGAGGGAGTATAAATCTTAGTATTAATTAATGTTAGACAAGTATAAAGATGGATACAATGTCTATATATATCTAATTTAATTAATGCTAATGCTAATGCTAATTTTTCCATTGACTTTTCCGTAATTTTCTCTTAAATTAATTTTAGTTTACCAAAAACAGAAACGTTAATTAAGGTATTAATTATGGCCTTAATTACCATTTGTCACACGAATATTAATATTATCGTTTGAAATCTAATTAAAATAGGATTTTTTGTACTGTAGTTTCTGTAAATGAAAATATCAATCAATTTGCGTACATTCCATAAATAATAGGAATCTATTAACAGGGTGTTAGTCCACGGAGGAGTTGGGGGGAGTTGAGTGTATTTTAATTCTTGGGGGATTTGGAGGGAGTGTAGGAGAGTGTAGGGAGTTTGAGAGAGTTTTGGTGTTTTGAGTTTAGGGAGTTTGGGGGAGTGTTGGAAGTTTGGAAGAGTTAGTAGAGGGAGTTTGGGAGAGTATAGGGAGTTTGAGAGAGTTCAATCCTAAGTCATCCTTTTTAAGAAAAGAAACAACAAATCCTCATTTGCAAGTAAAAAAGATCTTTAATCTAAAAAAAAAAAAAACCCCTCTCTCTGAATCCATAGTATGTTATTCTAGTGCAACGAGATAATAAACATAAATAGAATTTTAACGGTCTCCATACAATTTGAACTAGTTTCAATGTTCTGTATCACTCACGTATAATCTTCAAATGCTCACCACACACAAGGGAATAGCAGAAGGAATCGTAAAGAACTACATGCCCTCAATGCTAAATCATGTATGCGCAAAAGATAAGAACAACCATAACATACATCATGAACCTACAAAATTCAAATGACTCAATATGGGCTACTGACCGCTACAAAATCGAGAATCCACTAATCGATAACAAATTGTAACTTCATTCAAACAAAGTCGGAACATACATCATGAACCTACAAAATTCAAATGACTCAATATGGGCTACTGACTGCTACAAAATCGAGAATCCACTAATCTAAGTAGAGACCAGGAACTAAAGCAATAACAGTGTAAGAAGTTTTTTCTTCCCTGGAAGTATTAACATGAATAGGTGTA
>JAJJMA010095714.1:0-10576 GCA_023529015.1 Papaver nudicaule
CTTGACATACCAACGCTAGTGGGTTTGACCGGACAATGCCCTAACAACTACATTACTATTTTAGTGAGTGGTTTGGAGTTCAGATGAAGATTCTAACTCAAACTTGCCCAAAGTTGGTTCTTCTAAGGTTCTACAAGGATTCTTCCTTGAATTTTTCATAAATGGATAGGATCAGTGATCCTGCAGGTTTAGATTCATGGTAATTATGTTCAACTAGCAAAAAATGTCATGATTTTTAGATTGTTGCCCCATGGCTTAAAACCCACCCACTACTGCCATTGACCACAAATTTAAATTGACTTGACATAGTTGACCAGATATTTTTTCTGTGTTTTCGGCTCATTAATCGAAGTGAAAAGCAAATCTCTCATCTATTATTGAACTCTCCTCTCTTATCCAAAAGTTGGATCTCAAAGTTAGATCTCAAATTTCGTTTCCCTCTCAAATCTCCACTCTGAGTCTTCTTTTCCCCCCTCGAAAATCATCTCTCTCTTCCTGAAATTTTGGTTTTCCTATCAAATATGTTTTCCCTCTTCTACAAAAATCAAAACCATTTCAGATATAACTTTTCTGTAAAAACAGACGGAGATGGGAAACTCTTTCCTCTTTCCTGTATCCCATATCTCTCTACTATCTTATCTCGATCATATCTCTGGTAATCTAAGTAGATTTCTAGTTTAGATTAGATTTATTTTGGTTGTTATCTCTTTCCATAGGTTACAACCAAAGTTAGGGTTTTAATATTAGCATAAGTTGAGATCTGTTCAACCTTTTTTATGGGTAAATGTTGAGATGTGTTAATATGTTGTTAATCAGTCATTTCTTGGTGTAAGCACGAATACATTAGTGTTATTATCATTAGTTTATCTTGGTGTAATTGGACCATCTCACTGCCACTGAGTACTTGATGGGATGTATTATTGTTTTTCCAAAACACCATGTAGTTTTTGGAGAGGAGGGGTATTTTTTGGAAAGATTGCTGCAAATGAAGGAGTTCAATGCAACAAACTTTCCAGCCAATACTCCCACCTCTCTAATTTACATTGGTAAGTAAACTACGAATACGCTAATTTTTTAGTTTCTCTTGGTTGTTTTTTACTTACTACATTGTTTTTGTCTTCTGAGGAGGCTTCTTTGAGCACGATGCTGCTGCAGGACACCTTTTTCAACTTCAGGTTTGTCTACATGCATATCATATGAGCTCTTTATAATATTATGTGCTACATGCTTTGGAGTAATAGGCACATTTTCTGGGTTTTGCGAGGATTCACTGTTGCAAGTCTGGGCTTTGTATGTTCCAATGGGGGATGATAACCCGGTTTTCTTTTTTTGGCATCGTATTTATGCAAAAGCATAACCTGGCAATGATACATTATAAATCAGCAAGCATTGCAATTGTTATAATGTGTCATTGTCCTGTTATGTTTTTACATGTGCACATTCAGGATTTGTTCATAAGGACATTCAGGTCCTGCAAGACTCTTTTTAAAAATTGGAATAAATTCGTAACCATCAAGTTCTCATAAAATGAATTTACTCCAGTTTTTGTAAAGAGCCTAGCGGGATAGGTATGCAACTATGAAACAAGAGTTGTAGTTGTGTTTCAAGGACGGTTTGTTTCCCATTGGTGAGTGAACTATTATTATACCTGCTCAGAAAATCAAAATGTATGAGTATTTGGTCGAATTAGATGTATGTTGCACTTAGGTCTCCCTGTTGTAGGAGATAGTTAAGGTCAAACTTTGTTCATGCTATATTTGCTAGATGTATGAGTAGTATGGCATGTTACACAATAATAAGAGAATTGTATGGGTATTCGGCGAGTAGTGAACTTTCATGTGATTGATGGAGCTTTAGCCAATGAGAGGCTTGTGTACTCACTCTTGTATGTCAGCAGATTGCTTATTGTTTAGACGCAATCAACCTACACATATGAGCGGGAAGTGTACTGGCTCATTTAGTTATATTGACAGTAGAATTGCTTATCCTATAATGACAGCAGAATCACTTATATGTGAAGATGCTTGCAGTAGTTCTTTCTTTTTTATTTGCCATGTATGCAGTTAGCATAAGTTACTATTCTACTAGTTAGTAACATGAATCACATGAATTTTGGTGAAATCACATGCTTTGCAATAGTTCTTTTTATTGCCATACAACTCATTATCAGTTACGTTTTGTGGTGAAATTTGAGCAAGTTGTACCTTGTTCTCTCTTCCATATAAGATAAGAATTATGTCGTAGGTGTATGCCAGGGCTTCGGCAACCCTACCACACAACCTAAACTGAGATGAAGCTGTTTGTTATACCCAATGTAACATGTCCCTCCTTTTCTAGAAGATAGACACATTTAACTTTTTTTTTCTTCAAACAGTCAAGGAACTTAATGTTGGTTTTATTAAGTTTGTTATTTTTTTGAAAAAAAGTCAAACGTGCCTATCTTTTAGAACCGGAGGGAGTATTCATATGATTATAGACAACTCTATTAGTGGGTCATATTATCTTATTACAATGGTTGTTCTGTCAACTATATATAGACAACTCAAAGCTTTGTTTCATTATTTCGCAGAACTCTCACATCTGAGGTCGACGGACTACTTCGACGTCTTGTATATAAGCTTCTTCCGATCCAAGGTATCATTACAGAACATCACATAAACTGCAAACTACCAAAACACACAACTTCTAATCTAGGGTAGTAATAACACATGCAAAAATGTATGTATCTATTTTGCCTTGTGAAGTTTTATAAATTTAGGATTGTGAATGACTGTAGTGAATGGATGTATAAACGGTTGTATGATTCAGAGTTTGAATGAAATGTGTCTGTTAGTTGAATGAGAATGGATGTATTTCAGTGGGAATGAATTGAAAATTACAGGATTTCGATTCAGTATTGCAGGTTTATAAATGAATTGTATTTGCAGGTTCAGGAATGAACTGTATTGCAGGTTCACAAATGAATTGTATTCCAGATTCCGGAATGAATTGTATTCCAGGTGCAATTGTAACGCATGGCTTAACGCTTGTCAGCGTTTTTTTTTAAAATAATACAGTTTCTTCCAACGATAACAGACGTTACACAAATCTGTTAGTTGCAAAAACATGTGGCAATCCTAAAAACTGTTACAGATGCGTTTTCCACGAATAAAAACGTTGACTAAGCCGTTAAAATTTATCCGTTACACGCCGTGGTCTAATGGGAGCGAAAGTTGTTGGGTCCGTTACGACAGAAGGACAGGTGGCAAGCGCTGAACCGTTAGAAAATAGATTCCATCAGTACATTCCGTTACTTTAACAGTAAGGGTATCAGTTACGCAGACGCAACGGTGCTTGCTATTTCGAAACATGTACAAAAACTGCTAGCTGGCAAATGGATAAACCGTTACTGCAAAAAACACCGTTGGATATAATGTTACAGTTAAGAGTTGTTTTATCAGTTACTGCCCACCCTAACGGGTAGACCGTTACAGTAGGTTGCCACACGGCACGGTATGATGGTATGTCTCATCCGTGACAATAATACTGCAACAGATGCATGTGTTACTGTAATTATAATTACACCAACGACAGATCCGTTGCTGTAATTATCCCAACACTAACAATAACGGCGTCCCACCAACGGCCACTCGTCGTTACTTTAATTTTTTGCAACGGTCCACCACCGTTGCTAAAAAGTCAATTTCGTGTAGTGCTTTTCCAATTTCCAAGATAAGTGGCAAGGGAGTTCTTGTGGGATCACTCTAAAACTTAAAAGGGTATACATCAGGTGGCTTGGAGTCGATTAGCCAGAAGGGTGCAACCAGTTTATTTTGGGTTATCTAAAGTGAACCCATCTCAACTACACAGCTACAATCCTTGTTGATTGGCATCTGATTTTCATGTAATACACATCTTTTGTAATTTTTTTCTGCTATCTACCTCCGGTAGACTTTGTACATCCTTTTTCCTCTAATAAAATCTCTCGTTCGATCTAAAAAAAATATCATCAATGTAGATTGTTGGCTAAGATAACCAATACATTTTATTTTACTTTTGAAGTTTTAATATACGGATCATAAAATACATTTACCTAAAATAGCCAAAAAGCAAAAATGGAAAAATTATTCTAAGGCCCCACCCATGGGTTACCCATAATACTAGACCCTAAAATAAAAGTATATATTCTCAGGCCCCGAATTAAATATAAAATTGAAAGGACAAAATTAACCTTCGGTATATGTCCACCTAATCATACCTACAAAGACCGACAACATCATTATTTCTGTTTAGAGAGAGAAAACAGATCGAGATTTTTTCAGAGAAGACGAAAGAAAAACCAGAAGAAAGAAAAGCTAACGGATCGAGATAAAATCAAAGTAATCGAGAGAGAAGAAAGGAAATCAACAATTACAGAAGTCTGTGAAGTGTAATTAGAGAGAAAATCAAAGAAAACTTCTCAAAATTGATGATCTAAAACCCTAAAATAGGTTTCATCTGAGAAAAAGCGAAATCGAGAAGAAAAAGCCAGAGAAATATAGTTGGATCTAAGAGAAATCGAGAGAAAGAAGAATTGGTTGATTTTTATCTTTGGATCTAAGAGTAGAGATCAAGAGAAATCAAAAAATCATTTGAAGCAGAAGAAGGAATGTAGATAAATCAAAGAGATAAACACAGATGAAATAAATCGGTTGAACGAGATCCAAAAACAACATCGACAGGTAAATTTCGTACTATTCATATCTAAATTGTATGAATTCTTTCCTCAATTGAATTTGTTTCAGTAATCAAAGCTTTTGTTTTGTTGATGTTAGGGTTTCAAAAAAGAAAGGGAAAGAAAAGAAAGTAGACCCTGGAAAAAAAATCAAGAGAAGCAAGTAGGCAATGGAAGAAGGAAGAAGGAAAAAAAACCAAGTAGACGCTGGAAAAGGTGAAGAGAAAACCAGGAATGTTGAACTTTGTTGGTGTTGTTACTTGATTTTAGGGTGTTTCACTGTATATTTCCTTTTTTGTTAGTTTATTAGTCGTTTATCATTGTAGTCTAGTTATTTACTGTGATGTTTGCCCAGCTGTAGTTGGTTGTGTCTTTTGTAACATTATATCAAGGCAAAAAGTTGTATTGTAAGAGTTTCTTCCTTGAACCTAGTGTATTTATCAGGTAGGCTTGTGTAACTTGCTTTACAAAAATTTGCCAACTTTTGCTTGTGTAATCAGCTGCTACACATGCATTAGACTTGTGTAATTGGCTGCTACACATGCATATTGCTTGTGTAGTGAATTGCTACACATGCATTTGGCTTGTGTAGTTAGCTGCTACACATGCATTTTGCTTGTGTAGTTAATTGCTACTTATTGCTTTATGTGTAATAAGTAGGTACACATGCGTTTCACTTGTGTACTGAACTGCTACAGATGCTAAAACTCATGTGTAATAAGTAGGTACACTTGTGTTTGACTTGTGTAATGAGTTGCTACAGATGCTAAAAAGCATGTGTAATCATAAGATATAAAATTCATGTGTAATAAGTTGGTACACATGCGTTTCACTTGTGTACTGAACTGCTACAGATGCTAAAATTTTATGTGTAATAAGTAGGTACACATGTGTTTCACTTGTGTACTGAACTGCTACAGATGCTAAAACTCATGTGTAATAAGTAGGTACACATGTGTTTGACTTGTGTAATGAGTTGCTACAGATGCTAAAAAGCATGTCTACTCATAAGATACAGATGCTTACAGAAAAAAAATACCAAAAAATTTAAAGACTACAAAATCAGTTCTTACAAAAGCCAATTAATTCTTGCAAAAGAAAAACCAAAACAAATTAATCCTTACAAATCAAGGACCTAAAAGTAAACAAAGGGACTTCACTCATACTCACAACCACAAACATCATCTAGATGTGACTGACGTCTCTACCTTGGTGCTTCACTGTCAGTCTAGAGTGAGTGGAGTCTTTATGTTAGCACATTCACGACGTGTCGCAGTATTTATCTTGTGTATCCAGCAAATACACTTCCCATAGCTTGTGTACGCAGCAAGTACACAACCACTAGCCTGCAAAAATCAATTTGTAAGAGAACAACCACCAGCAAACAATGATCTAACAAAAATCAGAAACGAGAATGAAAAAACCAAATCAAAATGAAGAATGAAAACAGTGAACAACATTCAATACCCAGGTTGCAAGTAGTTAAGGTATATATGCAAACTAGTCCCTGCACTCCTCCCTCATTACTTGTGTACTCAGCTGGTACACATGCACATTGCTTGTGTACTCGGTGGCTACACATGCTTCTAATACATGTGTACTCAGCTGGTTGAGTTGGATCAATACTGAGATACACTCTACATCTGTATAGCTTGTGTAACTGGCGAGTACATATGATCTGTATAGCTTGTGTACCTAGCGAGTACACATTTGTATAGCTTGTGTACCTGGCGAGTACACATCTATATATCGTGTAAACTATAAAGATAACTGATAGGGCGTTGTTATGACAATGGTGCAAATCTAGACAAGAAGTAAAATGAAGACAAAACCACGTAAAAGACAAACAGGACAAAATCAAAAAAAATGTAAACACGACCGAAGACACTTACAGTGACATCCTCATAACAAAGAAGCTTCATCAATATTGTATGCTGAAACACATAGAACCTAACAAATTAGCAAGAAATATTTCATCAACTTGCAATGTACAAATTCACCAATTGGGGCAATAAGGGACTTTTTTATAAGCAACATATTTCCTCCTTGCTTACTAGACTTTTTCACACCCAACTAAAATTACTTCTTTCTTAATACTAGACCATTTCGTATCCGTCTAAGATTCCTCCCTTTTATATGCTTAAATCAAATCTGTTTTATCTGCATAAAGCAATAAACTGTGTACGAAGATGGAACATTCTCAGCAGTTCCATCAATAAATATATACAGTACTCCAAGAAATGCAACATAAAGTAATAAAAAAAAATCAATAAAACAGTTCTAGTAGGCAAACAAAATAGTACATGAAATCATCAACATAAAGAGACGGGCCATATCATCATAATTCTACCAATTATCAATCATTTGCTATACTTTTTTATACAGTAGGTTTGCAGTAATAGTGCTTGGTCCTACCCGTAACAATCAATTTGGCATCATGTCAAGCCCTAACTAAACCAAGGAGCTACATTACCATTAATGCCATCCATCACATTCTTAACTACAGGTATAGCAACTACTTCATATACACTCTTAGTATTCTTGCTGGCTAATGCATAGCAAAGGCCTACTGATGTGCATTTTAGGTACCAATTTCTCTCTGCTTGGTGGATGATTCCACCCCTGTTTTTCATAAATTGCACAGTTCCAAAGATCAATGTGTACCTAACAACTACACATGTCTGTAGCTTCTGTACCTAGAAGCTACACATATATCTAGCTTGTGTAACCAACATCTACACATGTTTGTAGCTTGTGTACCTAGCAGCTACACATATATCTAGCATGTGTAACCAACAGCTACACATGTTTGTAGCTTGTTTACCTAGTAGCTACACATATATCTAGCATGTGTAAGCAACAACACATATTTGTAGCTTGTGTACCTAGAAGCTACACATATATCTATCTTGTGTAACTAACATCTATACATGTCTCTTACTAAGGTCAACAATTCACAGTAAATATGTTTATGCTTTGGCAACAAAAAACTACCAGTTCAAAATCAAAGTTGTTTCAAAGTGATATGTTTCTTACTAAGGTCAACAATTCATAGTAAATAACTCCATCTTACCCTCTCAAGGTGCAGCACAGTCTTTCAAGGCTATCAACAAGATATGGAGTTCTAACAGCACGATGAGGTTGAGGAGACGGAATCTACCTTTGACCAGGTACTGGATGGTAAGTTGCTGCATGTTCTCTTTTCTCCAAGTACAAATCACAAGCTTTAGGCTTGCACCAACATTTGTTCCATGTAAATGGACCTCCTTGCACGCATGTTCATCTTTATTAGCTCCTACAAGAACAAAAACTAAACCATATGAATAAATGATTTAAGATACATGATATTCTGCTAGTGTATCCAGCAGTTACACATGTTATTTAGCTTAAAATAAATTGCGACCAAGGCACCAGAGGAGCTGAGAAAGTTTGATACTAAAAAATGAAACAACCTGCAGAATAATTCATCTAGCGGCTACTTGAAAATAGAAACGCGCAAAATTATTCCTACCATCAATACATATTTCTAGCATGAATACGTAAAAAATCATTCATCAAAACAGCCACCGTTTGTGTAAACGATGATAATGAACAGCTTACCAAACTGTTACTGTAAATGTAGCACTGCTGATAACAAAATAAAAAATTTAAAGAAGAAACATATACACAGATAGTCACACTGCACATAGGTTTAGCTATTGAAAGAAGATACTTCTATACCTAACAATTACATAACTACTAACATGAGATTCACATCTAAAAAAACCAAAACAACCAAAAATGCGAAACGTCAAACAAAAACAAATATGAGCACACCTGTATATCAAAAATTATATACGCCTATTCAATTGTCTTTCCTCAAAATCAACCACACAAAAATACAACAAAAAAAAATGGATCAGAATTCAAAATGACAGACAACTATTTACATACAATTTCAAATCTGATTTTATGATATAAGATCTTGCCAGAACAACACCAACAACAACAATTACCAACCAAATCAAAACATTCCGAAAAACGACATAAAATCTGCCAAATCTTAATTTTTCACTTGCAAATCTTAGATCTAATGGAAAAATTAATTCTTAATCAAAACCTGAATCTAATCAACACAAAACGTAGGTCGATCTGATATATACCTACGAGTAAATCTCTATTTTCATTTTCGATTTGAGATCTTGCGGAAATCTTCCTGTAATCACATAAAAAATAGATCAGCAAACATAATTATCTCAACGAAGATGAAGAAGAAGAAGAATTAATAAAAACTGAAGAAAAAGAGAGAGGTTTCTCGCATTTGTTGATATGGAATTCTTCGTTTCAACACAGATCTAGAATTTTCCCTCAATATTTCGTGTTCACAGATTGAGAAGCAGAGATTAATGAGCTAATCGTTTTCCTCGTCTTCGTTTTACAGCGGCAGCAATTGACGAAGTAAATCTTGATCTCAGAAAACCCTAAGAGAGCATATGATATTCTCTCTCGAGAGAGAAAGAGAAATGGAAATGAAAGATTAGATTTCTTTTTTTTCTTTATATATATATAAAGGTTATTTTTGGTATTATGAAAACATAGATGACGTCATCATCCGGGGAAAATTCAAAATCAAGCCCTTTTTGGGCTTTCTAATAACATTCTTTTAAAACTTTGGGGTTGGTAGTATAAGATCAATATCGTGGGTTTATATAGTTTCTACCCATATTATTTGGGGTAGATAGTAGTTTTCACAAAAAAAAAAAAAAGATCAATTCTACTAAGAAAAAGCGAGAATAAATTGTCAGCTACCATAAGACAGGAGTAAGGTCTCACAAAACTGATTTGTCGGTCACTGACCAAAATTTTGAAATAGCGAAAGTCCTAGCTATTAGAGCAATAGTCTCATTAGTAGAAACTTATTAATTATGCATTTGTCAGGTGGAAAAAGGATGCAAAAAAATATTGTACTTGAGAACAGTGGCGCCTTGGAATACAAAAGCTACCCAGACAGAAGTTGTTGATCCAGGAAACTGGAGCCGAAAAAACATAAATTTTGGACCCGCAACTGATATATATATATTTTTAATCAAGCCTCTGGACTTGAGAGTTTGTCTCAACAACTCCAACTGCCAGTTAACTCATATATATCCTATTTTCGTCAATTAACACTGCATCATCAGCAAAGAGCATGCACCAGAGATTTTCACCTTGAGTCACTTCCTCCATCACCAGTGTAAAAATATTAAGGTTCAGTGCAGATCATTGACATAGTCCTCTCTTGAAAAGGAAGTCACTAGTTTTACTATCGCACGCCTCGGTCATGGCTCCATCCCACAAAAATAAAAACAAAACAAATACTTTAAATAAATGCACCAATCTGGAATGAAACAAAGTTATATCGCGGGCAGGAACGGATCCATGAGGGGCTGAACTGGGCTTTAGCCCACCCCTCAAATCAGCCCAAAAAAATTAGTAGGTGTATATAGCCTTTATTTTACTTGGAGCCCCGTAGGAAAATTATATTAGCCCTCTTTCTAGCCGGTCAGCCCCCAACAACTCTATCTTAGACATATATTTTCGATTTAAAAAAAAAAAAATCTTCAATTTTAACCCTTTAAAAATCTAAAAATCTACATCTTGTGATATAGTCAAAGTATATATCCTCTTTCTCCAAAAAAATCGGCGCTCTTTGGCCGCCTTAAGCGCATTACATAGTTCAGCCCTATCCAAAACAATTTCCTGAATCCGTCCTTGGGCGTGGGCAGGGGACTATATATTTTACTGTGTGGTCTTTAAGCGCAGTTAACGCTGTCCTTAATTAATCAGTTACCGGGTAGTCTTAAAGTGTTTCGACTTTTTGTTAGGGCATTGTCCGGTCAAACCCACTAGCGTTGGTATGTCAAG
>JAJJMA010095738.1:0-12293 GCA_023529015.1 Papaver nudicaule
TAAGTTTTAACGAATCGTCAAGTAAATTTGAATATTCTTGACGATATTCCACGAAATCGTCAAGATAATTTAAAACTCCTTGACGATTTAGAATTTGAATCCAGCTTTTGGGCCCTGTAAAAATTTGTGAAAATCGGCAAGGAATTTCCTTAACCCTGACGATTTATGCATATAAATTTCAAACAAATTCATACTTGCATTTAAACCAAGCTTCGTCCAAACATCTCAAGTGTCATGAGGAAGAAACCATGACGAAATCCAAAATAAACATACCAAACCATAATATCATCCTACCACACATTGGTAAAATCAACCACTACCCTCACCTTCGCCACGACCACGACCCTTGGCACGAGCTCTTTTGGAAGTTTCTCCTCGCTTACTCTCCTGAGTGGCAGTAGCTGAAGGAAAAACTCTCTTCCTTGCATTGGCTATTTTTTTAAACATGTTGGTAGCCTCAGGAACATGCAAGTGTCTTAGGTGATCAATATGAAGCATTAGTTCTGTAGGAGTCATGCCCTCTCCATGGTCCACTTTATTTGTCAGTGGCTTCAACACAACATCCAAATGCTCCATCTATTTTAAGGAATACCAAGTAAGTCATACCGACATAAATTTGCTTCACAATTTAAACAACAAAAGAGAGGCTAAAAAAACTTACAAATAGCTTGTATAAGTAAGAATCATCAAGAGAAGGTGCAGTAGTGATCTTTTTTCCTTTGCCACGACCACGCTGGAAAACTTGTTCCCTACGAATTACACGGCCGTGACTCCAACGGTTGTACCACTCCATGTAATCATCCGCGCACTCATAACCATGGACGACAGGATCCTAAACCCATCCTACTTTATGACTTTGTCGTTGGTTCCATTGATCAACTGATATGGCTTTTTTTGTAGGCAACCGTGATTGATTTTGTGTCGCTGTGGCTTTCCTTGACGTCAACTGAGTTTCTGCAGCGTTATAATCTGTTTCTATCCCTTCTTCGGGACTTTCTTGTATATACCCAAGTTGTCTCATGAATCTCACTGGGGCATGCATTGTGTGTCCAAGGGGGTGAAACAAGGGGCCATCGTACTTATGGTGTGGGTCCCTCTCCTCAATGAAACCCTTCTCCCTATCCTCTCTGTAGGGGTCAAAGACTACATCACTTACCTTCATGTTGTCCAACCTCTCTCGGACCGTTAGAAGCCAACCTTTCTTGCCCCTTTCTTGATCCCCAGTGAAGATATACTTGTGCCCTCGCGCCATTCCCGTTTTCCACTTGGTGTTGATTTTCCAATCCTCATTGCTTTCCATCAACTTTGGGAAGTGTTCATATATCCACACCTAAGATCAATGACA
Source organism: Papaver nudicaule (assembly GCA_023529015.1). Lineage (NCBI taxonomy): Eukaryota > Viridiplantae > Streptophyta > Magnoliopsida > Ranunculales > Papaveraceae > Papaver > Papaver nudicaule. Next base: position 1,346 of record JAJJMA010095738.1, read on the forward strand.
CATATGTATATATTGTCACGTTAATGTTATCAAGAATTTGGCATTCAAAATTGAAAAACAAAATGCATAATTACCTGCAGTAGAGATGTGTTGCCATTAAGCTGGGAAGTGAAGCTTCTTGATGCCTTTCTCAGCTCGGTGTTTAGGTGTGAGACAATTGCGGTAGCCCACGAATACTCTGCAATCTTATCCAAAGGATGCAGTAGCTGCAAGAAGTTCGCATTCACCCTGTTCCCGGCAGAAGACGAAAATATACAAATGGATAAGACGTATAACAGATAAGCCGCTGCCGAAGCTTTGACTTCCTTCTCATCCAGAGGCCCCCTTTCTTTTTTTCTTTAGCAAGGGTTCCTTCATACCTTGCCCTCAATTTCACAAGGTTGTTTTCCCTAATCCTTTTTTTTGTTGTTGAACTATTCATGAAGAAATAGTCATATTCCACAGGAGTCCAATCAAACAAGTTCTTGCACAATTCATCAAGCTTGGTAAAATCGAGTCTTTTGGTGTACTCATCGCTGGTGGACTTCCCGGCAATTGACAATTTCAGAATCTGTTGAGCGTCGTCGGGAATGATCGCCATCTCCCCGAATGGAAAGAGCATGGTGTCTCTTTCCGGATAATACCTCTCGCACATTGCCGAAATTGTCTCTACGTCATAGTTCACAACCGAATTCTCTACAGCACCATACAAACCAGAAGCTTTAATAATTTTTTTGACCCCCTCACATTCCTTTTCAAAAGCCCACTTCCTCATATTAAAATAATTAGTTTGGCGCCTAAGAAGACGTGTGGCGTTCTTATGATCCTGAAAGATGAAAACATAATGAGATATATTAACATCTAACCTAAGATATCAACACAATGAAATACAAAAGAAGTTGACATTAACATTACCAAGGTGGAGTAGATGGTACAAGCCCACGAATCCTTGTAACCAAAGAGAACTTTTCCACCATCCGCAGGTAACCCATGAGGTCCTCCCTCTATTATGAGGTGTGGTGCGGGAAGGTGCGCAACTCTATCCCTTGGTTTCTTCTTCACCTTTCCCTTGCCCTCAACGACATCCCCATTTCTCTCATTATCTTTAGGGTGTTCAACCAAAACACCTTTATCATTACCCTCTTCTTCTTCTTCTTCTTCACCCTCTTTTTCTTCTTCTTTTTCTTCACCCTCTTTGGTGGCTTCATCTTCTTCACCCTCTTTGGTGACTTCATCCTCACCTTCGTTGTCACCTTCATCCTCAACATCATTGCCATGTTCATTTTGGTCGGGTTCAACATCATCACCACCGTCATGATGGTTACCACCGGGTTCGGGGATAGAAGAAGGAGTGGGACACGGCATTGAGGAAAAAGCCGCTACATCGTGTGTGGTAAGACCACGAAAATTTCCCGTTTCCAAATACTTATCCCTGCGAGGATTTGATGGGGGAGTCTTAAGGGGGAGTTTGATCTTCTTCATCTCTTTCAACCTAACAACACAAAGATTAAAAACATTTATTAACATCAAACTCGTCAAGGTTATACAGCATACTACGACAATTTAAAATTTTCTGAAGTAAATCGTCAAGATTTTGGGAAATACTTGACGATTCACAAGTGAAACAGAAATTCTCGTCAAGGTTTGATGCCCAAAAGCATGACGAGTTTTCCTAAAATTGGGACAGTGAGCATGTTTTGGGAGGAGAAAATCGTCAAGAATATTCAAATTTACTTGACGATTCGTTAAAACTTATAAGAATTTTTCAATTGTATTTTTCCTTACACTCGGTCTACACTCCATAACGACTAGTTTTTTGAAAAAATATATCCGTTGGGAACTTATCTACATAAAGAGAACCTTTCATCCCAAACAATCATCCCAATCAATCTAGTTTATTTTTGTTTTTTTTTTCACTTCTACAATGTCAAGTGCATCATCAGAAACCGCAAAGCGAACTCGATCAACACAAGATATTGAAGATAGTCCTCCTCCAGCATCTCCTCCTCGCAGATCTCAATATCGAAACATCACTGATAAGATAGTTCATGAATATTATTATAAGTGTACTCCATCTCAAAAACCATTATCTCCTCCTCGCTCAACACGAAAGAAACCAAGTTGTGCTCCATTTACGTGGCATGAAGATCATTGTTTTTGTAGATATCTCATGTTGTACTATCCAAAACCGGCTGAAGTTAAACGGAGTCGTTTTGGGATCAATTGGGGACTACTGTGGAGTTACGTTAAAGAATCCTTCGACGAACAATGTACCCAATTTGAACGAGATGTAAATGGGTTGTCGGCGCGATGGAGTGTAATACACAAAAATGTCGACGAATTTATGCACCTGAAGAGATTGATCCGAGATATTTTCAAGGAAGATACCGATGATGAAATTGTGGCTAGGGCATTGAAGGAATGGGCTCGTTGGAAAGGAAAGAACTTCGAGTTCGAACAACATTACCGTCTCCTTAACACTTTTCTTAATAATTGTTATAATAAATAGTAAGTGTCTTCATGTAAGATCAATTGGAATTAACTATGTAATGCTTTGATTTTTATTTGTTTTTATGTAATGCATCTTATCTTGTTTTGAATGATATTGGTATTCCTTGATTGTTGCTCAAATTATTAACGCTAACTCGTCAAGGTAATGATCAAGTCCTTGCCGATTTGTAATTTTTCGTAAGTTATCGTCACGCATTTGTCTAAAGCCGTTACGATTTTCCTTAAAATTTGGACAGGGACTATTTTTTGGAGACCCTATATCGTCATGGTATGGTAGGATAACTTGACGATTCTCTTTTTCTAATTCAGAAATCGTCAAGGTAAAATTAAAAAGCAGTACGATTCTGGTCAAAAGCAGTACGATTGTTTATAAAATTTGGTGTTTCCTTGACGATTTAGCATTACGTATGTAATTTTCATGACGATTTTCACATGAAGGTTCATTTCATTAACATAAGGTAGAAAACCACATTACATTTCTAGTAGGAAAAGCACATTACATCATTTCTTTTGTAAAGAACACCACCTAGTACGCGTCGTCGCTAAATTCGTACATAATATAATCGGACATGAACCTTGGAGCACGTTTGTTCAACACTTTCAAACACTTCCCGAACATCCACGCACGTTCACCATTACGAATTTCCCATAGGGCATTGATTCTTTCTTTCTAGAGGTGAATGAATGACATGTTAGATTAGCATATACAAAATTTCTTTAGCAAATTTTAAGAAACTAGATAACTACTCACCTTGAATTTGCGAGAAGATTGAGGGTAGTGTTCGTTAACGATTTCCACAATCTTTTTATACCCGATGATATCCCTTTTGATACGTTCGAAGCGGAAAGCAAGATGTGTCCATTTGCGCCGGTTATAATTGTCGTAGTGTTGTTCTAAGAATTCCTTAACCCTCTTCCAAAACATAGAGTACATTTCATATGGTCTTTCAATGAATGCCCTAACGAATGATTTGACAAGCTCTACATCCTCGCTTTCTTCCCATACTCCATCACCATATCCGACCATTTGTCACCTTCAAATAAACAAGAAACTTGTTTTGGTATTTTGGAACATTGAGGGTATTGTCACACAACATAATAATAATAATAAGGATGTCCAAACAATTACACTTACACAAGTGTAACTCAAAATATGTCCGTACTTGATACCCAAAAGACCCAACAAAAAAAGCAGCAGTATATAGAAGTGTGTTAACGTTAAGCTGCACAAAAAACCATTGCAAGAAGTGGGAAGTGCTCAAACAAGGATCATCCTGGTTATAGGCCATATAATGAAGCATTGTCCACCTACCAGATCTCCCAAAACATTGTAGTCATCCCCTTGTGGAGCATCGGGAACAGGATAGAGCGCATCCATAACTTCCTCAACACAGACAACTCTCTCCACTTTGTGGTTCACGGTAGCCCCATGACAAGACTGCCGCTGTGCTCCACCAAGTACATGATCAGTTGCAACTGCATCCCCTTTCCTGTTGATAAGACGCACCTGATGATCTCCCATAAGATGTATAGCAGCTTCAACAACAATGTCAGCTATAGCAACTGAACATGATTCTCTGATTAGAGAATCAGAAAGATCACAAGGGCCGAAGCTGTTTGACTGGAAGGAGAAGTAGTATCGTGAACCCTTCCAGTGGCAGCCATAAAACTCATAACATGCTATAAGCAGGACCAATACATTCAAAAATTGATCTGATTAGAGTCTGATATATACAATGCACAATATACACAAGACATAAATGAACTAATTATAGGAGATCATGTTTCAAGCTCACCTTTGAAAGAAGTGTAAGTTCATGCTGCGTCTGGTTCATTCTAGCATCAGCATCAGTGAGTTTACATATGCCAGAAGATTTAAGGGCCGCCCCTACTTTCATATTTACTGCCTGCTTCATGGACATAGTCGAGGAAAAGGAACGGCAATAGCTCCTTGGCTTGTCAACTCCAAACACTTCTGAAAGTGGATCGTCATCAAAAGACAGCTCCTCTGACTCTCCCTCGCCAGCTTCTAACAGTGCCTTTCTCTTCTTCACTGCAGCTTCTACTTGTTTCTGAAATTCAAGGGAATTTTTTTTTTGTGTAAGAGTCTTGTGTACGTGAACATTCAAAATGTATGAGTCTTGTATACTCACATATTTGTCATCAAGACCTGTCACTATGTCTCCATTCTTGCGCTTATGTCCAAGCAACCATTGTTCTCCACGGCATTTAACAACAGGTTTTTTCTCTTCTTTTGACTGTATAATCGGTATGAACAGTAACAGGGGTTGTAAAGGTAACATACAAGGAGAATTTAAATGTTCTTAGAGAATCACCAAAGTACTTACCACCATGTATGACTTGTTGGCATATGAGAGTCTTCCTAAGCAATGTGTGTACTCTCTATGCTTCTGATTAGCTCCCAACTTTTTATGCTTCTCTGCAACTCCTTCCTCGTGCTCATTGTCGATAAACTGCTCCCAGACATCGGTTTGCATGCCATATGGACACTGGGCAATCATCTCTTCCTTGGTATTTCACCTGTCAAGAATGTTAGTCCGTAGTCCCCATTTGTGGGACCTAAACTTCTGTGGAAATATCCCAGAAACGACCACTCTAGCCAGAGCATCGTCGATGGGGAAACAGAAAGTGTCCTGAAAAGAACAAGAAAGTATTTATGTCAACAACGAAAGACTGCGGTTGGCATCAGCGTAACACACAAATGGACAAAAAAACACACTGGTTGTATTATAGATTGAAGGAAGATCTTTGCCATTAGAGCGGCCCATATCGTGTCCTTGCACTTTTGAGGTACAAGCCTCCAGTCTTTGCAGTCGACGGGACAGTGGGATCTGATGAGCTTTCCAGCCTTGGTAGCAAACCTACTGGCGTTTACTCCCATTGGTCTTCCATGCTCATCGAGGTCAACGAGATATCTGGATAAGGAATCTTGGATCACAGCTACCGGTGGGAGGAGTACTAGTAGTTTGAGAAGCATCTCGACTACCACTAGGAGGAGTACTAGTGGTTGGTGATGAAGTTTCATCTGACTCCTGACTTGACATCTTCATACAAACGAACCAAAAACAAACAACAAACAACATATGAGAAAACTTGAATACATAGCAAGTTAAGCATAGACAATAGAAGCAGTGAACAATAAAAAAACTCAACTATTCTTAAAGCAAACAACAATTGTTAAGCATACAGAACCTAAGAACCAAATGAAAAAAACAAGATAGATCTAAAGAAATTACCTTTCGAGATTGATTGAGGTACAGGGTTAGATGCGTGGTAAGAGGTATGAACGATGTGAGTGAAGATCAGAAGAGAGTTTGTGAAAACAGGAAAACGACAACAAAGCTTCAACTCCATCTTCTCTTTTTTATAGAGAAAAGGTAGATTCAAAATGTTTCTGAAATTTGGAGAAGGGGGAAAAGAAATTTGAGAGGGAATCAAAAATTTTGGAGGAAAAAGAGGAATTGGGAGAGGGAAACGAAAATTGAAACAAGTATATGAGTTGGGATTTGAGTGGGAAACGAAAATTTGAGATCTAAAAGTTAGCTCCAACTTTTGGACAGAGAGTAAAGTTGCCCAAAGTTTCAATAATAGAAGAGAGATATGTTTTTGGTCCCAAAAATCGAGGTAAAAAGATCATACGGATCGAGCTTAAATGTTGCGATTGACTTTGTCAAGTCAAATTATAATTTTGGTTAACTTCAAAAGTTAGGGTAGGACATGGGACACCAAAATAAATCATATGACATTTTCTTATAACAAAACACGTCCAATTTGGACGGTGGAGATTTCGCTTAACAATAGTAATCTACGGTGGATATTTTCTTACAAAAATTAGTAATATCTATGAGACGGTTTGTTATTTTCCGTCGAAAATGCAAAGGCAGATGAGAATTTCTGATTTAGGGATTTGTTTGATATTGTTGTTTGGAGATTGTTTTCATAAGAACTAATTTATAAATGTTAACTAATAACTGATTTGTACCAATTCAAAGTGAAATTTGTTTGATCCTCAACTTTGGTCAAGTAATTGAGTTAGAATCTTCTTTGAACACCAAACCACTGCCAAACTTGCCATACTATGAGTCAGGATCTTTCACAGAACCACTGACTCTATCCCTTTATGAAAAATTCAAGGAAGAATCCTTGTAGAACCTTAAAAGAACCTTAAAAGAACCCACTTTGGGCAAGTTTGAGTTACAATCTTCCTCTGAACTCCAAACCACTCACTAAAATAGTAATGTTTCTGAGACGGTTTTGTTGTTTCCGTAGAAAATTGTAATATAGGTGAGACGGTTTTTTTTATTCCATGGAAAATACTAATGTAGCCGAGACGGTTTTGTTGTTTCCGTCGAAAATAGTGATATTTCTGAGACGGTTTTGTTTTTTCCGTAGAAAAATAGTGTTGTATTTGAGAATCTTCCTCTGAACTCCAAACCACTCCCTAATTTGCCATACTCTGAGCCAGGCTCTTCCAGAGTAGCAGTGATCCTATCCAAAAATGGCAAATTCAAGGTGGAATCCTTGTAGAACCATAAAAGAACCCATTGTGGGCAAGTGAGAGTTACAATCTTCCTATGAACTCCATTTCAAATCCCTAATGGCAGTGGAAAATTGTAATGTATGAGACGGTTTTGTTGTTTCCGTTGAAAAAAGTGATGTATGAGACGGTTTTGTTGTTTCCGTAGGAAATAGTGATGTAGTTGAACTCTGAACTCCAAACCACTCCCTAGATCATGTGTCTCTGAGCCAGGATCTTCCAGAGTTGCACTGATCCTATCCATTTATGGAAAATTCAAGGTGGAATCCTTGTAGAAGCATAGTGGAACCCATTTTTGGCAAGTTTGAGTAATCTTCCTATGGACATATATGCCACTAGGACAGTTTCATTGTTTTTTCTCCCAAACTCTTGGGCCTAAAGCAGCCGTTTTGTTTTTTAAATGAAAAGAAAATTACATTACTGAGCAAAGGATTTACAAGATAACTGATTTTCACTGATTTACATTAAGCTGACTAGCAGGGATATCTGAATACATAAAAGATCTTCCAGTTTTCCTGCATATTTCTGCCAGAGTATCTGACTAAAGAAACAAAAAAGCCCACACTTCCAGTTCTGAATACAACTCTGACTAAAGAAACAAAAAATGAGTCAGAGTTGATACAATCAGAGTTAAGAGTATCTAGGTTAATCACAGTTATGAAAGCGCACACACAATCATAATTAAGAGTTTCAGTGTGTGCGCCATATCCATAACTACTGGTAACACAACCAGTTTCCCCAAAATATCCCAAAATATACAAAAAATTATGTTTATACACACAAATATCAATAATAGGAACTCTCTGAACCCGAGTCCCCATCCTCGTCATCCTCATCCCCATTAACAATATCACTTTATTCACCATTTTCTTCCTCTTCAGAATCTTCCTCCTCGGAATCTTCCTCATCATCAGGTTATTCTTCCTCCTCCTCGTCAGAATCTTCCTCCTCATCCCCATTTTCTTCCTAATTTTCTTCTTCTTCTTCTTCTTCTTCTTCTTCTTCCTTCTTCTTCTTCTTCTTCTTCTTCTTCTTCTTCTTCTTCTTCTTCTTCTTCTTCTTCTTCCTCATCATTAAAAGCAACAACAGCAGTACCAGTAGCAGCAGCAGAATCAACAACACCCACATCATCCACTTCCCCCCATCCGTAAGTCGAACCAATCATCCACCCTCAATTCTTGCTCCTCATCAGCAGCCACCAGCTCATCAATAAAGTTTCCTACATGAAAAGGGTCGGCTTCATGTACATATTCTTCTTCTTCTTCTTCTTCTTCTTCTACTAGGGGTTCAGGTTCTGCTTCCTCCGCATCATCATCGGAGGGTATACCTTCAGCGGGTGGCGCCGTTTCCGTTTATATAAGCTGACTCTGCATCCGGGCTTCTATTCGCCCTCATTTGGTATTCTTCAAGCCCAGAATCATCCTTCTGCTCTCTTCTGCGTTTCTTGCTCTCTTCCTCCCTGTCATGCTTAATTCTCTGGCCTACTTCCAAACAACCGACATAATCGGAAGCACGCTTGACAATCTCTTTCGCTTGATCCAAGCTGCATCTATAGATTATGTTGTTGAAAGCAATCAACGGATTGAAGGGATGTGAAGTAGCATCAGAATGTTCGGAGCTCCCCTTCTCCGCAGAGTCAGACCTTTTTCTTTTTCCCTTTCTGTTACATTCTGTTTCTGAGTAGTTTCGGCTATTCGATGCCATATCCCTGCATTTTTCATACATTCATACATTCAAATTAATATAAACATCATTATCGAGGTTACAACACAGATCATCCATGAAGACACCAAGAGTCAAACTATTCCTTTCCATTCCATTTTGAACATTTTGAACCTCATAAGTTATGGACAACAGATGTGAGACAAGCATGGTATGAGAAGGAAAATCTTATCATGAATTTTTTGATTTGCCAAATCAGACACACAGACATTTATCATGATTCCACTTCATTTAGCATGTTAACTTCAAAATCCGACCACGACATCAATACTGGACAATTGAAACAGACCAAAACCCTAAAATTTTCATAAAAACAATACTGAAATCAAACACATCTGGAGATCATAATAACGTAAACCAAACTAAACCCATGTCATAATTTCATCTAATTTGTAATTAAAATCTAATTAAACAGAACAGCACTAAAAGCATTGAGTGAGTAGAAATAGACCAACATAACAAAATTTCACTTCATGCATCTTGATTTCACACCATCTATCATGATTCCACTTTATTTTTAGCATTCAACTTCATTTATTACTAACGGATTCACCATGCAACATGCAAAGGCAGTTGAAAAGTAAAAGAACCCAAAAGTAAAGACCTTACCTTTTCGAAAAAGAGATTGATGAAGGCTGAATATTCCTCTGAGAGAGAAATAGATTTCCTCCTTAATCAAGCCCTGAATCTCCTTGAAAGCAACCTTTTTTTGGGAGCTTTAAAGTCTGAATATTCTTGTCTGAGAGAGAAAGTGAGTGCTTCCAAAAGCAGCAGATCTTTAATGAAAGGTGTGTTTGTTCTTTAGCACTAAAATAGTAGTAGTAAAGAAGATGATGTTTTGGTGGTACCTACCGGGGTGTAAAACACCTTCACCCAATCACAGTAAAACACATCTTCTTTAAATGAACCATAGTTCAACTGTAGGATTTGTTGGATCACCCCATACCACCTGGCTTTCACAGTCACGGACTCTTTATTAGTTCTTTTGCTCCTAAAAGTTGTGTCTGCAACCATGGTAACATCACTATCCTGGGTCCTAAGCTTAGCCTCAAAAGCTTGGGAACAAAAAACATATCCATTCACACGGTATCTTTCAATCTCCCTTACCTCGTCCGGACCTTTAAGGTAATCCCACAAGAGACCATCCATATTATGTTCATCCCTAAGCTGCGAAAGCGCAGAAAACCCATAAATCAGAATTAATGCCACCTAAATTATTCTGACAAACCGGTTCTACAAGGCATACCTTATTGTACAACCATGAAAGTAAGTCGGTTTCAAACTGGACCAAGTCCACTCCAACGTCTGAATGGCCGGTGCGTTAATCCCTGAACATAAATATATAGCATACTTTTAATACCAACCCATCATCAATAGAAATTCAGTGTCCATACAAACAGAAATTATATAACAACAAATACCTGTAATAATCGTCTAGTTCCGGTTGACAATGCTGAAATATTAGCCACCGACGTATCTGAACCCATTGAACAGGGCTCAACAAAACTTCTTTATCTCCAAGAATGGAACCCTCATCGCTGAAATCAGAATCTTCATCCAGAAAGGCAGCCCAATTGGCTTTGTGACCTCCTTCGGCTCTAGCTTTGGCTTGCTCCATTGCATACCTAACAGCCTCATTTAGAATGATAGAATTTGTAATTGACGCTTAAATGTATCTCTTGTTATGGCAAAGGCCTTTGCACTCCTTCATTTCCCTGATACAGTATGCACATGTAAATTTCAGTACAAAACTCCAAAAAAAATGCAAAAAATTTGAAAGGGGTAAATTGGTGAAACGACAATTCACCTCTCAAGTGGGTATATCCATCGGAACCTAACCGGTCCACAAACCAAGGCTTCTTCAGCCAGATGAACCATGATGTGCACACTTATATCAAAAAATGAAGTCGGGAAATACTTTTCGAGCACGCACATGGCCTCTGCAATCATCCACTTAGCCTGGCTCAGATCTTCTACTTTAACGACCTTAGAGCACAGCAATCTAAAATACAAACTGACTTGCTGAAGTGCAATTCGAAGGTGTATACATCCAGGAAAGGCATGTTGAAGCAGAGCAGGTAGCAAGTACTCAATCAAAATATGATAGTCATGAGATTTTAAGCTCAGCAACCTATCCTGAAAAAGGAGGGGTACCGAAATACTACCAACTTTTCGTTT